>JAPDSC010078836.1:0-20902 GCA_026290005.1 Latrodectus geometricus | reverse complement strand
TATATATATATATATATATATATATATATATATATATATATATATATATATATATATATATATATATAATCCCCTTGAGGTTTACTTTCTTTTAGTAAACAGGTGTCACAATCCTGAGGTACTTCAATGATCTGCCGTTTTCAGTTTATGTGGAAATATTGATGAAATGTAAGAAAATATCAGTACTCTTGAAATGGTTATTAAAATATCTAAAGAAAAAGCAATATTAATTGAATATCTTTCACAATAGTTGATGTTGGTTATATTTGGTGCTAAACCAGTGATAGTTTAGGATCTTAACCAGTTCTAGTTAAGATTTCAAACTTACCAGTATTCCTAGTGGTGGATTACATCTTCAGTACTCTAAGATAAACCATACTGAAGAATCCATCATTCATTCTGATTCCTGCATTTCTAAAATAGAAGAAGGGAGTCTAGCATTCCAAAGTTAACCAAAAATATAAAATGATTTTGAACAGTGCCTGATAAAGAAATAAGAGACTTGGGATTAAAGGATTCAATTTGAAAAATTTCTCAAGAATCATTCAATAATAATTAAAAATTTCTGTATATTAGTAAAAATAAAACTTCTTTTAATATATTCATTTTATATTTTGGGTGATGTCCATTATGTTTTGGTCTCATGTCCTAAAATAACACTAAAAAAGTGTTAGCAGAATTTGTGCCCAGTTTACCAAAAAGTATCAAATTTCCTTTCTGGCCTTAAAAAGAAACAAGGAACTTATTTTCATTGTCAAATACTTTAAATATGTTGTGATTACTTTTTGCATTTTAGCATAATAGGCAATTAATAACTTCAATTGTATAAATGTATTTCTCTACAATAAAAATATGAGGTATTTTATAACTTAAGTTAGCATATATCACTTACAATTTCAAATTTGAATCTTTATTCATTTATTAAATGAATTTTTAAATATTTTTTCTTATTTATCACAAAAATCGACAATTAGAAATAGACATAATAATAATTCTATGAGTATATGGTTGTAATTTTACAATTGGTTTTATTATTTTTATTGTTTGAATTTATTTCAACTCTTCAGCTTTAAATAATAAATATTTAATAATACTTGATTGATAAATAATAAAACCAAAAAAAATTTCATAACTTTTTTATGTCTTTGAATATTAATAATTATAAATTGTTAGTAAATTTGATCATAAATTTGCTATATAGGAAGATAAGCAATGAATTAAGTTTGTTGATTCTAATTTTATGAAATAAAAATATCTGTAAGTATACAAAAAAAACTCTAATATTCAAATTACTATAAATAAAATTCTCTAATATTCTAATATAAAAAATAATTCTATAATATTCTTGATAAAATACTGCAATCAAACCACTAATAACTACTCCAGTATTTAAAACAGCATTTTTTGTTTTAATTCTAAGGAAATATAGTAATAATAGTAAATCTATTATTATAATTGTGTAGTTTCTTTTTAATTATTTATTGAAATGTGATTTCTTCTATCAATTTTGCTGAGGGAATTTTCAAATATTTTGTGGTAGTGGGGTTGAAATTATTTCTGCTGACTAGGGTGGACTAAGAAGTCTTAGTCATGCTTATGTAAATTTTATGTTAAAAGAAAGGTATGTTACAAATTCAATCATCAAGGGATGTAAAAATCTTGCCTTTTTAACGTCTATAATATGTTACTAAGATGAAGCAAAGTATATTAAAAGTATTTGAAAATTTGGGATAAAATAAAAGTTGCTTATGAATAACTAAAAAGAAGACTGTTTTTCATACTTCCTTTAAATATATGATTACTTAAAAAATTGATATTTGAAAATTTATTTTTGCTAAGAATTTTAACTGTTAATGCTATTTGTTTTTCTGCAGCCCATTATGCTTTGAATTAGTATCATGAGTATTTCTCTAAATTTTTATAGGAAATAAGAAAAAGAAATAAAGGTTAGCATAATAACAGTTTCAATTTTTAATTTATTAAATTTCTTTGAGTGCACTTGCTGAGCCGAATGGTTAGCGTTCTTGCCTTTGGTTAAACAGTTTGTTGGTTTGAATCCAACCTGGGGTTTATATGTTTGCCGTGGTTCAGAATTCATTTTAAACCGTAGGTCCCTTTCTAATTAGCCCTTGTGTATAAAATGACCGTTGAGCAACAAGCAAACCAAATTTGGGTGCACTTAACCTTTATATTATCACATTTATGGACCTAATATGGGCCCTGTTAACAAATTTATGTCCTGAATTATCATTCCAAATACTTGTTGTCTTGCTAGCAGCTGAATAGTTTGCACTCAGGCCTTTAGCTTATCTATTCATGGTTTTGATTCCTACCTTAAGTATGTATGTTCATAGTGGTTGGGATTTTTCACTTAAAACTAAGTCTCAACCCAATTTGCCCTCAAAAGCAAAAATTGATCTTAGAGCATCAACCTTTTAAATGTGGCTCAGTGTCTAGAAAAAGGCATTTATACTTTCATTATTAATTTTTAATAATTTTCTAAGCAGCCAATAAAAGCTACCATTTTATTGGATATATAATAAACATATTTGCAATAATTATCATGTTTTAATAAATTAATTTTTAGAAAAATTTCATTTATTTATTTTTTTTTTTTAACAATCAAACTTTTTACTTTTCAAAATTTCAAAAAATAAAGAAATCTATAAATTGCTGGTGCACTTTGAATTTTTTTGCTATTATTCTTGATCTGTTTCATATTTTGTTAAAAAAAAAAAAAATGTTTTTCAAATGCTTTATTGAGTGTTAAGTGTGAAAGGTCATAAAACTCCTGTATGCAGTTTTTCTCCTGGAAGTTTTTCATTTGAACCTATTATTGCTTTAAAAAAAATCACAATTTTCCACAGGTAACTATAGTGGAGTGAAGCAAATAAAAAGATATTATAATAATAAAAAGATATATATAATATTATAAAAAGATATATATAATATTTTTGTTGTTCTTCAACATGAATTTTTTTTACAAAATTCTGTTTCTGTCCCTAAGAAAATATTTTTACCTTACACTGTTATAAAACATTTTCAAATTTTTATCCTGTTTTATTTCTTTCATCTGGGACCCAACAAAACATAAAAATGTTTTGAAATTTTTACATTTATATAATTATTAAGTTAAAAATTGTTACTATATTAAGCACTGGATATGACAGTTTTTTGTTTTGTAGAGTCATACTCATTGTTGAAAATATGTATCAATTACATCATGTGCTGTTTAAATTTTCATTTTGTTTAATGCATCTATGATATCATTGTTTATTATATATGATTATTATAAAAAACTCCTTACACTCAAATTTCTCCTGATAAATGTACATTCGATATTGATTATTCTGCATTATTTGTTTCATGCCAATAATTATTTCTTATTGGATATTATATCATAAGTGAGCTGCTTAAAAATTTGAATTTTGCTTTGTGACAATACTTTTTTAGGTATTGAGGTGCAATTCTATGAAAATTAATGCGTTGTAATTAATATTTATAGTAAAAATATGGACTACAATTTAATTTCAATCATTTACGTATTAAAGAGGCAGAGGATGATCAAAAATCTTACCCAATTATGATAGGGGGAGGAAATCACCCATTTCCTTTCTTAGTGTTTATAAAAAAGTTACGTAATTTCTTTTTCATATTTTAATATTTATTCAATTTGAAATATATCAAAATGGTAAAAAGTAATTCCAAAAATATTTGTGAATTTAAAGTCTTTAAAAATATAACTATTAATTTTTGTCAAGTTATTTAAAGAAACTTTTTTTTTTTTTACTTAGATAAAATTCATAAAAAGTCAGAAATAATCAAATTTAATTTAAAAATATTTGGAAAGTTAAAAGCTATTTTATTTCAACTCTTCTAAGCTTTCTACATTCAATTTGAATGACTCATGATGTTAAATATAATCTAAAATTGTGTCATTTAAATAATTGTTGGAAGTTCGGAAGATTCAGTCACCTTCAGATGGATATTTTTGGCAGAATTAATAGTTTTAATATCATCCAAATCCGATTTCTGTTTAAATCAATGAAGGAAAATTCAGACTTCCTCTTCTCCTGATTTTAGGTATAAAAGATACAAATATTAGGAATTTATGTAAAAAGCAAGTTGTCAAGAATCTAGCTCATGACTGGGTGAAACAATTGCACATCAAGCTGAAAAACACACCTGAACATTCTTTGAGGACAAAGAAACAGGTGAAGAAAACTGTTTCTAAGCCGACACCAAATAAAATTAAAGAATCTTCTACTACAAATATTGGTACTATATTTTTTATTTTGCTTTGTAACACCTTTCCTTAGTAAATGTGCTGCAAAAATTAGCTTTCCTGCTTTTTTTTTTTTTTTTTTATGCATTTTAATCTAGCCCTTATGTGTTCTTGTGAAACTTGTCTGAACCTCATATTTTTACTAAAAAAATGTCATTCAGCATTTTGTAAAAAAAAATTTTGCCTTTAAAATGAGTAAAAATGTGGTTATACATAAAGTAAGTTGTTTATTTTTATTGCTTTGTAAAATTTGCTCTCATTTTTTCTGTTAAATAAAATTTTATTGTAATGTTTTCAAAGAAGGTATTTAAAAAAAAACTCATTATTGTTAATGAAAAATCTTTAAAGCAAAGTGATTTTGCATATTCTAAATGCAATTTTCTTATCTTGTGTGTTAAAAATTTCTTAAAATTTTGCTATATAGAAAATGGCAAACTTAAAATTAAAATAATTAGTATTTATGATGATTCATAAATATTAATATATTAATAATAATTGTTAAATAGTTTGTTTTTGACTCCATAAATATATTCATAATCTTATTTTATAAAAATGATTTGCATAGAAATGAAAGATCTTACCAACTATTAATATCCTTCAATATTTTAAGTATGGTTTAAATGTGATCGCTTTTTAACTTTTAAACCTAAGAAATATTTATTAATCATGAGATCAATCACTGTGCTAATTTATGAAGATATATTACTGCTTAATGCTTAATTGATATATCCCACATCTATGAAAAGAGGTGTTCTAAAATTTTATATATATGTATATGTATAGAATTAAAATGTTAGTGCATGTGATTTAGTTACATGCTCATAAGAGAACTGCATTTAAAATTGTGTGCATGCAAAAGGATTTTAATTTTTGTATTTATCGAATATGTTTTTACTTAATCTTTAAGAAATGTCTGTTATTTTTTTTTGGGGGGGGGCTTTTTATCATTTTTATTAATACTTTACAAATTCTAATTGTAAAATATCACAATACTTAGTGTAAATCTCCTGCAAAAAGATTTATTTTGATACAATGAAATGTATGTAATTAGTTCATTCAACATTGTAAAAGTATTTTCGTTCATATAATTTACTCATGAAAGCTCCTTTTAAAACCCAATTAAAAAAATGAACTGTTCTCATCTTGAAGGATTTCAAAAATTCCTTTTTATTTTATAATTTCGAAAATTTCTTTGTTATTGTCACCAAAAACTTGATTTTATGATAATTTATTTACTAACTCCTGTATTCAAATAAAATATATAGAATCAGTTAAATTCTTAAATAATATTATTGAGCTTGGTTGATGATGATGCTCTATGGTTTACATTTTGCACTCAAGTGTTTAAAGTAGTTAGGACCTATAGTGTTAAAGTGGACTCCAAACCATTATATAGGTCTCTATGCCCAAGGTGGGGTTCATTCCCATAGACCATAAGCTGTTGAATTGAAGTCTGGAGTCTTGCAAGCTTGGCACGAGCTTTAGTGAGTACAGTTTGCGCAGATGATCCTATTTATTACTTTTTTTTCCTTAATGTAAAATGAAAGTAATCAAAATTAGTAGAGGGAAAGATTGAAGAAATGCTGGTGCAGAATTAGATATTATACATAATTAAATGTGTTTTTATTATTTTGCATGATATTTGCTAGATTAAACGGAATAAAATGCATTAATCTGATGTTATTTTAAAAAAATTAACACTGATATCTTGTTAATTTTAAAATTTTATATTTTAATTTTTTAGATTATGAAAATCACATGAAAAAAGTTGAAAAAAGTGACCTGGATCTTAACTTACTAGATGATTCTTTGCAAATGTTAGATAATGTTCCTACAAAAGTCCATCACAAACATGATGCATCAGTTGACGGTAAAAAAACCTTTTCCATATTTTCATTATTTTCTAAAAAAATTTTTATTTTTTCCAAAACCACATGCAGTAAGTATGTTTATACATGTGTATGTATGGTTAATCAAAATAATAGAAATATCCCAGATTTAAAAGTGTTTTTTTTTTTTTTTTTTTTTTTTTTTAAATATGGCTTTTATTTGGAAAATAAATGGGACTTTTGAATGTGTGCTTGGTGAAAATAAAATTTGACTTTCCCTTACAAGATGACCCCTCTTTAAAATACTCCCATGGGACGAAGTGGAACCAAAATTCTACAGGGGAGAGGTGGAGGTTTTTCATGATCTTAAAAGGAAACATTTTTTTACATTCTTACATCTGCTTAACTTGGAAAAAATAAAAATAAATAAATAAATAAAATAAAAAAAAGCCTTTTAAGCATTACAATATTTGGCACCATTAATTTTAGATGGTTACAAAATCTGTCATATACTTAAAAATTAGCATTTGATAATAAATTTCTTTTCTCCCCAAATATATATAAACAGATGTTTACCTTGTTAAATAATTATTTGAAAGATGCTATTTAAATTATTTCTAAGTTTTAAACAACAAAATATATCAATATTCAAACTAATATTGTAATAAATACTGGAATACAAATACGTAATAAATTTGAAAATGACTATTAATGTGTAAAATCTTTAACATAAAAAGTGCAAGCAAAAAAAAATATATATATATATATATATATTTGTGTATTAGAATCACTGGAATTAGCATTTTCTTGCTCATTAAAGAAAAAATTCCCTCTATATAAATAACTGGTTCAAGATCAAGCAAGTATGATATGTTCTGTGTGTTGTTCTGATATATTCTGCCATAATAATTTAGTATCAGTGCACTATTTTCCATCTTTTCAGCTGATGAATAAGATAACAAAAAAAGCAGTATGTGAAGAAATTGAAGATTAAGATCCTAAAACAGTTCAGCTATCTAGTAAACAATTAAGACTTTCCATCTAAAGTAAATATACACCAAACATCTAAGTTCATTGTTTTGCAATGCATATGTGAACTGCATTTTTGAATTGTCCATCCTGAAAAAATGAATTCAAATAAAGACAACTTTTTCTGATGCAGTTTTCAGGAAACTGGCCAAGTAAATCGTAGATAATATGTTGTGATGTGTAACTTTCATTTTGTTCCTTATTCATTTCACAATAAATCATTTTAAATAGTTTAGGTCTACCCTTTGTATGCAACCCTGTTCTTCTTTTAATCAAATTGATCTCATAGTCAGAAATTTTAATTCCTGCTAATATTATTAATAAAACTAATATTTTAAATTCTGTTTAATTTATAATATACATAGATTGGTTATTAAAATTTCTTTTTCATTTTAATGTGCACTTTTGTTTACATCATTTTTATAAGTTAGTGTAAAAGATTAAAAATGTTCAGTATATTCTAAAGAG
Source organism: Latrodectus geometricus (assembly GCA_026290005.1). Classification (NCBI taxonomy): domain Eukaryota; kingdom Metazoa; phylum Arthropoda; class Arachnida; order Araneae; family Theridiidae; genus Latrodectus; species Latrodectus geometricus. The sequence goes on along the minus strand of JAPDSC010078836.1, from coordinate 13,291 downwards.
ATTAAAAAAAATTCTATGTTCAAAAACCTTTCTATGTTCTATATAAAAAAAATTATGTAAAATTCTATGTTTAAAAAAATTAAATTTTCATGAATATTTAAGAAGTTTTTAATTACAGATAATAGCGTGATGCTTGTGGATTCTGTAAGTGTAAATAAAAAAACAGATATCCATGAAGAAAGTAGTGTGGAGATTCAAAGTCAGATGGATTTTGAAATAGCAGAAGTGCATTCTGGTCTAAATATTCTAGAAGAATCTCAATCTAATTTTCACATGAAGTCAAATGACAGTAATCCAGTTTTTAATCGGGAAACCAATATTGAGATTCAAACTACGGATTCTAAAAGCTCTGTTAAAAGCTTTGAAGGTAAAAAAAAAAATTTTAAATTATTGTCACTTTAAATTCTATTAGTGTCATTCAAATGCTCATAATATTCAAATGCTATTAGTGTTTTCAAATTTTGTTAGGAATTCCTTTTAATAAAATAAATTATTATTTATGAAATTGTAAGCTATCAATTTATTCTACATACTTTCTTTAAGTACCATATTTTCATGTATATAATCAGCAGATTATGTGTTAAAAAGGTTTAGAATTTTTTTGTGCATATTATACAACGCTGCAGATTGTCTGCTAAAAAACATTCTCCATCAGAAAAGCTTACTAGAAAGTTTTTGAAGAAATACTGTTTATGTTTCATTAAATAAAAAACAAGTGGTACCAAGACACACTGGAGTTATTTAAGCTATAATCAGCTTTGTCCAATTACATTCAAAAATGAATTTGGTTCCTTGTAAAGATATAAACTCAGATACATTTCAGTAATGTCATTTTGCAATTTGTCTTGGCGTGAGCTGTTTTGTTTTAAAAATATTCAAATTCATATATCGTCATATAGAAGTGAAGACTTTTAAGTTATACAGCAGATTTTAAATTAAAAGCTATAGTTAAAGCAAATTTTAAAAAAATGAGGAGAAACATGTGAAGTGAAAAAGTATGCATAGTTTGTAAATAATCCATTCCTTTCATTTAAATATTAACGAAGCTAATATATATATTTATTTTAAATGTGTGTCTGACATCGTTTTAAAAATTATTAGAAGCTAAATCTCGATAAGTTTTAGAAGAATCTTCTTGAAATTATCACGCTTGATTGACCTCGTGCTTTCATCTCAAATTTATCACATTTTGCGATGAGATTGACCAGACAGGTCTTTTTCATAATAAATGCTTGTTTTTGTACAATTTATTATATTTTTAATCATTCTCTGCATTTTTTTTATTTCATTTGGCACCCATATTATCAGTAGTACATATTTTAGGTTATTTTCCGAAAAAAATTGCTGCATGTCATGCAACGAATTTTTTCCCCCTTTTACTCAAAAAAAAAGATCATGCAGATAATACACTGCTGCGGATTATATACAGGAAAATACAATGATATGCTTGCTAGTTATGTGCTTTTTATTATTTTAGATAAAAATATTTTTATTCTAGGGTTTATTAAAGTGATTTATTATTGAGATTTTTATTAATTTCTTTTCTGTTAATTTAAAATGATCTACCAATATTAAAATAAATTTTGTAGTTTACTTTAATTATTTAGATTGTGTTTTTTCACTGTAATATTTAATTTAATTTTGCAGTTAGAAAAATGTATATTCCCCTATAAATTCAAATTCTAATAAAGTGCTGTTAAAAAGATCCTGTTTGTAATACTTGTAATATTTACTTGGTATTCGAAGGACAAAAACTCAAAAGATTAATTCCTATCCTTTTTAAAGATAATGTTTTCATTCATGCATACACAAGCTATTTTTTCTTATTTAATATGAAATGTTATAATTATTTTGTTTATATATTTATAATTAAAAACTTATATATTCTATAAAAAAATTAAAAACATAAAAAATTATATACTTTATTTTAATATAAGAAAACATAAAAAAAAAATCAAAAAATCTCACAACAATATAGTGAGGAATCTACTTTATCAAAGCACTAATGAACAGGAATTATTTAAGGAAAAGATTTAATTAAAATTTATGCTTAAAAGTTGGTCCTTTTAAATACAAACTTTATTACAAGGATAAATTGGTAAATCAGAGTTCTACATGCATTTTAATCCACATTTGCTATATTTAGTAAGCTTATCATTTCAAGGATGATTCTTTGGTCTCGTTGGCTTGCAAGATTGCCATGGAATAATACTTGCATCTTCCAACAAAACTCAAAATCAGTTAGCAACTATGACTTTAAAATCGGGGAATAAATTTAAGAAATTTATTATTTTAGTTCAATTCAGACAAAAAAAAAAATCAGTTGACTTAGAAATCACACTCTGAACACCATAAGTTGATGTGTTAAGAACTTGAATATCTGATTCTGAAGTCTTCTGTGATCAGAATTTTTATTGGAAAGTATAAACAAAGAAGTTTGTCATTCTGATTTAGAATGAATCAAAAACACAAATGCAGTGTGTTTCTACCTACAAATTTTTGGTACTAAGCATTTAAACAGTCAGCCATCTAAGGAGTGCGGCTGATGCTAAGCTCCAGGACCCTGCAATTGATGGGATACTAAGTTGATTATGAACTAAATTAATGTATTTTTGTATATGAGAACTTTACAATATTGTGTTTGTATTATAAAAAGAAATTTTTATTGGAAATATTGTTGCAGATTTCTGAATTTAGACAGTTGTGAAATTAATTCTTGATGTAAAATTTTCAGAAAACTTCTAAGAGTCCCACTTAAACTTAACTTTTTATTTAAAAGAAAAAATTCTCAGTACTTTACAGCATTAAGTTAAGAAATGAAAATATATGTTCCCACTATTATAATACACATATTTTATATAGGTTCTTAAGTGTTAAACTTTGCACTTAATAATTTCTACACCAAAATTTTAAGATAATTTGTAACAATAGATCTACTTTAAAGGCTCAACTGTGAAGTCATTTTCCTTTTTTCCTTTTATGGCTGGAGTAGAAAATAGCTATCCCTATAGAAAAGTTAATTGGTTGTCCCAAAAGAAAATTAACTTAAAAGAATAAATTTCAAGAAGTCCCAAGTAGATATGTTTCTTTAGTTACAAAAAAGTAATTCCAAACAATGAAATTCAGAATTCAATTCAAGCTTCAACTGGAGAAAAAAGTTTTACCAAAGCTACATTGTCTTGCAATGAAAATTATGAAATTTTGTTCAAATTTATAGGATTTCAGAAAATAATGACAAAAATAACAAGTATAATCAAATGAATGTAAATGATAAAGCTTTAGGACTAAGTACCATCTAGTTAATAAATTTAGAATATTTAGTATTAAAATTGAACTTGGGACAGTGTGAAGATGTAATTGCCAAGAATGCTCTGAAAGTGGATCATTTTCCACTACATACTATACTTTTAAAAAATTTCAAATAGTAAAATGCAGCTTTTCAACTGGTTAATGTTTTTCATAAACTCAAGACCATGTACTTTACTTTTGTTGTATTATAGAAAAAATGAGCACTATAAAGGTTCATAAATGACCCTATTTAGAGAAAATTGTCAACTGTAATTCAAGATCCTGAGTTTCTTATTTGTCACTAATTCATTCATTATTTGAAAGTAATTTCTAAAGTGTTGTAATTTTTGTTTGATTATTGCTGAAATGAATCAGATTAATGTAAATCAGAAAATAAAACAGTTTAAGGTATTACTGCAAAGAAATATCAATGTGATTCATTTTTTACAACTTGTTCTAATTTTCCACTTCAAGGAGCTGATGATATAATAGAAGCTCTTATTGATTGAAATTTGTGATATTACATAAATACAATTTGGACTAATAAATCGTATTAATGCAATAAAAAATTCGAAAATTAAAATTTTGCATCATTTATCCCATAGAACACTAATTCCATCATTGCTAGGTATTTAAATTTTGAAAAGAAAAAAATACATCATTTATAGGGTTTATTGCTGTAACTGATGTGGCTAGAGAAAAACTAGAAAGATCTCTATTAAAAATATTAAGTGAGCTTGATTTAGATAATAAAATTGTATATGACAGGATTTTTATGACAGTGATAGTAATATGTTAAAGAAATATCAGTGTACAATCTACAGTAATTACTCATAGGCCCTTGTGTAATTTATGTAGTTTGACTATCACACTCTTAATGTGTGTGTACGTGCATTTACATACGTATATGTATGTTGAGAGATATTGCAATGTTTACATCACTTATTTCCTGCATTTATAAAAAGATTGGAAATTCTACATTAGGATTTAAACACTTTACTCTTGAACCATTGTGAGATATTCATTGAGAAGCCAAATTAGATTTTGTTAAAGTATTTATACTCAATTTGAACTAACTTGTAATGTCCAAAAAACATTTATTAATATAAGTAACAGTAATACATCCAAAGTATTGAATTCAGTTCAATAAATTCCATTTATTTTATGTTTAACAGAAAAAATTTTTATTAGTCCAAAGCTAGTACGATCTGTAAACTATTTCAAATAAAAATAATTTTTCTTGACTCTGCAAGATATTATTATTTAATATAAATTGCAATATAAAGAGCTCTTTTTTTTTTGACATTTTAATTTTGCTAATATTTTTCTTTTCATTGTCAATTAATAGAGCAAATGCTAAGCACTTTTTTCACATATGAAAATTTTATAAAAATTACCTTCAGTAAAGCATGGGGGCTGAACTTTCTATTTTAAATCACAAAAAGAAATTGCATGCAAAAAATTGGGGGGGTTTTTATAGTAATTAATGTACTAGCAAATTAATTTATTAAATTCTATTTAATATATTAAATGAACATTCTTTAATAATATATGTTTATGTATTTTATTTGTATTTTGTATGTACTGAATTCTGGATTTCTGAATGATGCTATTCACATGTAAACATCTCTTTAAATTCTTGAAAGCTTTCAAAAAATCATTAAGAAGAAATTTCTGTGAAATGATATAATTAAAGCTACTTTTCTGAAATGCAAAACTGAACTTTCATATTTGGGCATATTGGTATATTAATAATAAAACATCATAAATGACTGATTCTTCTGATATTGCTATAGGACCAGTTCTTCTGGCTTGTAATTTTTCTAGGCTAGCACTTTAACCTTTCTCTCACACAAATCAACCTTTTAAAAAGATAGTATAATATTTATGATAGTGAGTTATTGGTCATAAATATTACAATCAGACATTTCTGACATTTTTTGGAAAGACATATCTAAGTTGAGACTCAAGTCAAGAGCCAAATTTAACTAAGTCAAGATACTATTAAGAAAACTAGCATTTTCTCATGGTGCATTTATCTTACACTATCTGGGGAATGTTGTTATGTGTATATAATATATATGTATTTTATATTTGCATGGATATGAGGAAAGAATAGAAAATGTGATAAAGATATAAACATATTTAATATAATTTAAATTTCATGCAATCTTTGTTATTGATATTCAGAAGTTGGTATAATTTATTATAAAATATTTTTACAAATAAACTTAATGTAAGTACGTTTTTTTTTAATTTGTTGAGCCTGCTGTTCATTGCACAAATATTTAAATCGCAAAGAAAGTTTTGATATAGTTATAATTTCTTCTTCCATATTTATTTTTTAATGAAATTTTATCTTTATAACAGCAACTGCTTAAAATTGAACTTCACACAGACATAAAATTGCAAAGGGAATGAGAACTATTAACATGAATGGAATATCCATTTATAGATATACAAAACTTTGTCAAATCCAAATAAGTGAATTTATTTTTAGGCTTTTGTCTTTTTATGGCTCAATAGGGTTTTCTCTAATGTACATTTTTTATAGCAATTTAGCAAGGAAGGGATATTGAATGCACATAAAATTTCTTGGTTTGGTTTTCTGGGTAATATTTTAAATCATTCTTCACTGGTACTTGGTGAAATCTGTAAGCATAAAACCACCACACACCACATCTTGTTTACAGATAATCTATTATTGCAAAGCAAGAAAACATTATTTTCTTCCATTATCATTCCTCCCCCCCCCCCATATCTATTTGTGACAATTTTATTACAAACAGGTGTATTATACAGTGGAGCAATGCCTGATAATCTTGTATACAGATCAGGTGTTCTGTCACATATATCTATATTTGAAAGTCTTTTTTCTAGGTTCACTATATGAATGTTATGGCACAGAAAAGTAATATAAGTTCAGAAGATATGTCTTAAAAGTATCCCAGTTTCAGTAAGAAGTTTGGATTCATAAAATTAGTATCATTCACATAAACATATTTTTATTTACAATTATTTGTATTTTATACAAATTGTAAATTTCATCTAAAGTTCAAATGTTCAAGATAGTAGTTGGTCACACAAGTATGAATGCAGTAATGCATCAGGAAAATGTTAAGTTCCCTAATACTTTTATATTTCTGAAAATTTTGCTTTTAATTGACCCAGTTATAATGTAGTTTAAAACATATTACATATTGTAAGACAGTATTCAGTTAGTATCTCGATAATTTCAATTCATATATTTCTCTGTGACTCTGTGAATGATTGAATTGACTCATAAACAATTCAGTACTTCAAAACAAATCAGTCTTGCAATTTTCAGTATTGACCACTATCATTTCACTTATTGTTGCATTTTAGTTGATATTCAGGTATGTTTCAATAAACAAGGTAATTGAATTAAAAATATTAAAATCTATACTATTGCCTATCATCATATTTGATGTATGTTGCTACAGAAAAATCTGCTGAAAATAAATGATTTAAAATAGATAAAATTTTACAATGAATATATATTTGAAATTGACTTTCAAAAGTCTTCATAAGGAATATTTTCAACTAACTGTATAGTATTTCCAGAATTATTGGTAAAGAAATATATTTTTTTATTTGTAATAGATAACCATTTTTTACAACTAACTTTTAATCAGCATACAATACTTTTCTATATAGCTATAAATTAACTATTTTTCAATTGTGAATTTTTGTTATTTTTTGATACATAAAGGTACCCAACATTTTTGGACCACATATTTTAAATGTATACACTTGTGCTTTTCCATAATAAAGGATTTTTGACTTACACAATTCAGAATGGTCTTGGTTAACATATGTTGTAAATGAAACTTCTTCCAGAGTACATTTTTTTGCAGGTTATAATTGATTATGCCCTTCAAATAAACCAATTGAAATAATTTTAGGTCATTAGTAATTAGAAATTTGTCATCCATTTTTCCTATAAAGTATTTATGTTGGAGAAGTATAATCATTTAGTTCAAAGACATTTTTTTAATAGAATCGTTAACATTTTTTTATTGTTTCTATTATAACAGGCATACTTTGTTTTTCAGAATCCCACGATGAAGCTTTTCCTGAGGATCAACCTCTTGTCATTGATATAAGTGATGATGAAGAAAGTCCTATTCCTAAAAATTCTTCAAAACAAGATTTACTTTCTAAAAGCGACACATTAAAAGAAAAAGAAATACATGTGAAAAAATTTCCAGGCTAGTAAAATGCTTTTAAAGACTTAATATAATTCCGTATTAAAAAACTATAGTTGAATGATTGTTGGTTGAAAACATGACCATTTTAAATTCTATTTTGAGAGATAATATAAATTACCAAACCGCACATTGTTATAATCTTATGATGTATACTTTTAAATATATTTGCAATAAAATTAAGCTAGTATTTTCAAATACTTATTTTGTTGATTAGATATCCATGGCTCAGTAGTTGAATTTTCAATTTAAAGGCAATGTCATTAAAATTTAAGTTTGAATTCATGTTGAATTTTAATCAATTTAAATAAAATTACTGGTAATGGATAGATTTGAAATCATTTATTGAATGTTTTGCTCTAAACGTAATATACATGTGTGTAAATATAAACAGTGGCAGATCTTTATTATCTTCTTTCGATTTCAAATTTAACTCTTTAATTTAAATTACAGCTTAATTAAAATGAATTTGTACTGTTGTGACTTTTGTCTGTGAAATGGTCAAATAATTATAAAATATGCTAATATATATTTATAAAAGATTCAATAAGAAATTTGATTATTAGATAACATGTTTTTATTCATTTTCTTAAATTTTCTCTCTATATATATTTAAATAAAATATAATAAATTTATATTAAAACAAATTAATTACTTCAAAAATATTATATTTAGGTCTGATTCCATTATTTGATGATGAACCTTCTGAAACTGATGAAATTTTATCACATGAAAAAAATATGTCTGGAGTTAAAAGGTATTTGCATTCTGAGACCTTTCAAAGTGGAACTTCATACCTCCAACTCTCTAACACAATAACACCAGAAAACCCTTCACAGGATATGTCAGGTTTAATAAAAACTAATGTCTCCTATGAAAAGTTTAATGATTCAACATCAGCTTCTTCCATTACTTCACCTATTGGTATGAATGAATATTTGCTATCAGTTGCATGCTATTATCACTAATTGCATGATTAACTAATAATCATTTCCTTGTTAAATTATAATCTTTCTTCCAATATTTGCTCAAAATGCATGAAAGCTATCATAAAGTGATCAATATGTCATAATTGTCAAGTAGTTGCTAGTTTTTAATTACTTAAAAATAGCTTATATATATAGATATAAGTTATATATTATTAAATATATTTATTTAAATGAATTCTAAAACTTTTATGATTTTCCAAAATGTTTGAATAAAATTACAAATTTTTTCATTAGTGATAAATTAAAAATTAAGCTTTGATAACAAAACAATATTAAAGTAGGGAATTATAGTGAATTCAGATATTTTGAAAAACTTAATTTTTAGCTTAGAATATTACCTTAAAAAGAGTGATTTTTTTTTTCAGCAGTATAGAATTTGTATTTGCTATAAAATTTTAATTTAAATTAAGTTTTCCTATAGTGAGATAGCAATTGTTAATTCACAATTGAGTTGATTTAAAAATTTCAATGTTGCATTGTATTGTAGAATATAATAATTTACAAATATATCTACTTTAACATATTTTGCCCAATCTGTACTCTTAAATTATTATCACTAAAGAACAATAGAATTATGTTTAAATTTTTGCATTTTTTATTGCTAATTATAAATATATGTGAATGAGTTTTATTTAATAATTTCAAAAATACTTACTTGTCAAATCTTAGGCGGACAAAAAAATTTAATTAATGTTGTTAAATAATTAATCAGAGAAATAAATTTACTTTAAAAATTCTATTGGCACACGAGAGATTTTCATAGTTGCTGTCATTTAGAATTTTTATTTGATAAATTATCTAATTTTTTTTTTTTAAATTTAAATGTTTTTACTAGTTTTTTAAGCGTTTCATTTGAATTGTCCTTTTTCTCGTGTCATATTTTCTATGCATGAAAAAACCCTATTATTTACTTTTATGCCATTCAAATAATCTTTCTTATAAGCTTATTTTAAAACTAAATATACTATGAGAGATGTAAAAAAAAATTTTCAATTTGTAAACATCTACATAGTGTAAATTTGAATAAAATTGTACTATATATACCCATTTCGTAATTTAATTGGAAAACCAAAAATTGTTTGCAAATTCTAATAAACACTTTCTCAAACTTCAGTGTAAAATATAGTTTGATAAACAAAAGTGTGTTGATCATCATTATGTTTACTTTTTTAAAAAAACATAGAATTAATGGTGTAAAAATTCCAAAAAAATTTAAATGCATTATTATATGAAGGTTATAAATTAAATAGTGCAATTTAACTTTGAAACTTGCAGAATGGCTTGCATGTGTAAATAGGATATGGGAGCTGTGAGGTAGTGCTGTTGTCAATGTATAAACTGTAAAAATCAGTTTATCTTCTTAGAAGGGTAGTTGTTGTTTTACGTTAAAGTGGAGGTTTTTGTTTCCATTGCTCTAAATCATGTTTTCAAAAGGTGATCAGCTGTTGTGGCTTAAGATTGAAGTTGCCCAAGGTAAAAATGCAACACAATGCTATTGAAGATAACTATGAGCCTGTGGAACAAATGCTTTATCATATAAGACAGTAGCATGATGGGTTCAAGTATTTCATTTGGTTTGGAATGAGACTGCAGATTTGCAATTCACATGTCGGCCCTCCATTTTTCAAGAGCAGGTTGACATCCTGAGCAGTCTCCTTACCGTAGACTGCTGATGGAGTGTCAGAGAATTATCCTTTGATGTTGGTCTGAGTCTTCAAACGATATGGCCCATAATGAAGGAATCTTTGAACATGAGGAAAACCGCTTTCTCCTGGGTTCCACATCAACTAACTGAAGTGCAAAAATGGCACTGGCTGGCAACCTCTTGTAAAGATACTGCAATGAAGGAGACTCATTTTTGCAGCGTATTGTCACCATTGATGAAACATGGGCACAAGCCTATGATCTTGAATGGCGTGTCTAAGGTTTGCCATGTCCAAAGAAATTTCGGCAGGAACCCAGTTGGGTGAAGGTTGTGGCATACGACTGGGACAGTGTGGTTCTTGCACGTGCTTTATCTGAAGGACAAATTGTCAATAGAGATTACTGTTGCTGATTTCTACAGCACCACCTGCATTCGCCTATGCGGCGCAAATGTTCACGTTTATTGCACGTTATTGCACTATATCATTTTGGGTGATAATGCTCATTGCCATGTCTCAAACAGTGTCACTTTCCTATTGCAATGATGGCATCGGGAAATACTGGAACACCCTTTCTACTCACCTGACTTGAGTCTTTGTGACTTCGATCTGTTTCCGAAGTTGAAGAAACCCCTCTGAGGTCACTGATGGGTTTTGCTTTTAAAAATTTAATTTTGGCCCAGCTTGTCCGTCTTGGAAATTGCGCCATAAAACCCAACCAATCAACCAACCGAGGTCACCGATTTCAGACGTTTCATCAGTACTCCACGCGGTAGGGCATTCGGCCACTCACATCAACACCTTGCCACTGGTCTACAATGTCTTCCCTGCATTTGGCAAAAGGTTATAAACTTTGTTGGTGATTACATAGAAGGAATGTAATGCAAATGCACTTTTGCATATGTTGCCATTACTTAATTTACAGCCCTCGTATATTTGAATGATATAATTATTTATTAATGTGCATCAGTAGTGTAATAGATAAAATTCTTCATTAAAGTATTATGTCATTTAAATGAATACAACATAAACTTTAAAACTAGTTTTGCTGTTAATTAAATTTCAATGGTTACGTTTTTTTGTAATTTTAATCATAATTTTTCTAATGCTGAGAATGTTTTATGCTCCTTAATTTAACAATAAAAGTTTGTGTTTGTTTTGTCTTCATTTAAAGACTTACAACTAGTATATATTTCTCAGCATATCATTATCTTTGGCCTGATTCTAAAAAATAATTTCATAATAATTTTTTATATTCACTACACAATTGTCCTAGTTTCTGAATCTTATAAATAGCTTTATGGTCCGTGTATTTAGTTTCTCTATTATACAGGGTGTTGTATATTGAATGGGGCAAAAAGAAAACATGATTGTGAACATTGTAGTTAATATATTTAGAAAATTCAGAGTTACCTCGAAACTACTGTTATTCAAGTTTCTATAGGTGTTCAATAAGTGCTCCTCCGTCTACATGTCAATGTAGACAAATGTCTACATGGTAATCAAGCTTCTGCCAAACTCGTGATAGCGTATTCTCTGTGATAAAGTTCAACACTTCTGTTATTTGCTGCTTTAGTTCCTCTAAATCATTTTGAGGGAGTTGAATCACAAACACCTTTTCTTTAATGAAACCCCAGATAAAAATCCCAGGACATTAGATCTGGTTCTCTTGCCAGCCAGTGTCAAATCCTGTGGCCCAGCACAGCCACTGCAGGGATGGGAAGTAGAAGTTCGTTCAGGAACTCATCTACATTGTTATTCCAATGGGGGGGGGGCAACTATTCAGAGTTTGTCCCATTCTCACAATATGAAAAACCCTGTACATAAATTTAAAGAATATTTTAAAAAGTTTCACATTTTTGGGTGTTTACAGATACTTAAACCATTTATTTAATAAATTTTTAATTTTCATATATTCAGCATGACTTTCGGATAATCTTTTTCTACATTTTTGCTAATGATTTGGCATTTTTTAACCAGATTTTTAAAACTTTATTACAAATGTGTTTGCTGAGCTGGTTACCGAATCGTTATTGCTCTTGCTTTCAGTTTAACAGTTTGTGGGTTCAAGTCTCACCTTGCTTTTTGACATTTATACTGGTTCGGAATCCACTTTGAACTGTAGGTCCCAGTCTAATTAGCTCTGGCAAAAAATGAGCATTGAGTGAAAACAAAAAATTACAAATGTGTTAAATGTCTTTTTTTTAATTTAAAAAAGTCTTTATAATATAATAATCTTTGTTTATTATACTTAAAAATTAAAGAATGAGAAATTATTAGTTATAAAAAGGTTAACTTATCTAGAAAATTTTAATATTAAAATCCTGTCTTCCATGAGAAAGAAAATAATTAACTTGTTTAAAAGATCACCAAAAGTTTTCTTTAATTTATTATAAAACAATTCTTATTCAATGCTGTATTTTGCACATATAAAATTAACTGAGCATAAAATGTCTCATTATTTAATATAGTGTTTCCTTTGCTTTATTTAATTAAAGTTGTTTTTTTATTTTTCTTAGATAACATTAAGGAAAATTATAAATACAAAGAATGTGTGGTTTCCTCTCAAACAAAGTATCATTTAAAAGAAATGGCTGCAGAACTTTCTTGTTCAGAATCATCTCTAGATTCAATTATATCAAGTTCTAATGATGAATTTGTGAAACACAATGTTGTCAGGAATTTAATAAACTATGATATAAGTTCTGTAAATATTCAATCATCATTACATCAAAAGAGTAATGTACCAGAATGCCATAAAATTTCTGGGAAAACTTTAACAGACTCAAGAAAGCCTGTACAATCAGTGTTTGAAGAAATAATTATTGAAGATAGTGATGACGAAGTTACGTAAATGAATGTACATAAAAGATTTTTGTATTGTATTCATTGTAAAAAATGCATCTGTAAAATAAATTATATGATATTTTGTCATTTTACACAATTTAAAATTAAAGTTATTGCTCTTTAAAATGCTTTTATTTTTCAGATAATTCTATTTGATGTTTATTATCATTTTTGTTTTATGAAAAAATATAGAAGCAAAATGTTATCTATATTATAATTATTGATATTTTTATTACAAATTTGTGTTTGTGAATTGGATCATTTTCATGTGTTCAGTTTTTTTTTTTTTTTTTTT
>JAPDSC010078833.1:12608-24682 GCA_026290005.1 Latrodectus geometricus | reverse complement strand
ATGCATCTTAACATCATGCATATCATGTCAAGAAAAAGCTTAATATATTAGGGTAGCAATAATTCTTTCCAAATATATCAAGTGCAGTACGTTTACTTCTCCCGTTGAATAGACGGCTGTAAATTGAATAGATGACTGAATTGAAAATGAAAAGACTACGCAATTGGAAAAGAAATTACATTGAAATGAACTTGAATACAACTAAAAAAATCTTAGAAATAAATCATGCATTTTACTTTTTACGTACAGAAACCAGTTATAAGTAATTTTAATTTCTATTATTTGTTGTACTGTTATTTATGGAATTTATCCACAAGCATAATACCTTCCAATAATTTAATGACTATATAAAAATTTCCAAACACATCAAAATCAAAATTATGTTATATATAATTTACTTTTTACTTAAATTTAGTTTGATTTCTGATGACTTTTGATTATTGATGATTGAAAATGTTTTGATAATTCATCATTGGAAATGACTGTGTATATGTTGATAATTTTAAAAGTCATACATCTTTATAAAAATCTTAAATTTTTCTCAGCCGATTGAAAATAAATAAGCGCATTTATTTTGTACAGATTTCACATGTTTAATTTTTCATTTTCTGAATTAAATTTTCTAAAATTAAAACTGCTTTAAATAGCATCTAAAGTTTTCATAAATTTATTTCTATATAGTTTAGAGTTGCAATCATACAAACTAGTTATTTATAAAATATAACTAATGATAACACAACTCTATTAGAAGTGTTTTGTAAAATTAAATAATATTTAATAATAAAATACAGGAATATTTTAAATTTTTTATAATAAAATTTCATATTTACTATAAAAATTTTAATGATTTATATTTTAATTGGCAATTATCTTATAAATTTCCAAAAATAATGTTATATGATATTCGATTAATAAAAATCGTTTCTTCGTTGTTAACTCATAGTTAAAATCATAATAAAAGAATAAATTTATTTTTAGAATAAGTCTAAATAACAGAATGTAGAGTTTCCAATAATTTAAACAAAAATTTTAATCACATTTTACCAGTATTTAATGATTTTGTAATTCATGTCTGAATTGAGAATTTTTTTTTCAAATTTTAATTGAACAACAAACCAAATATTTTCATTTAGTCTACATAAATATTCATAGTAACATTAAAAATATCAAATAAAAAATAAATATATTTCCCCTTGCAACTTGTTTATTTTTTTGAATTAAATAGACGAAATTTAATCAGCAAATATAAATTAAATTGACTTCAAAATATTATTTTTTAAATATTGATCTTATACGCTACAGGGCTGAATGTTACGTAACATGGTTAATTAAGAAATATAAACTTGATTATCCATTTGATTTTTCTAAGAATAATAAATAGTTACTACGAAATTATGAAAAAAATTTGAAAATTATTTTATATAAATCATTGCAATGGAAAATATAAACAAATATTAAATTCAAAAGAAAGCAAGTCGGTATTGCATTTGCTTTCCTATCTTCAAATGACATTCATGTTTCCAGTCTTCAGTTTAATAGCTCAAAAAAAATCCAACCTTAGGCGTGGATGTGGTTTTTCAAAATTTCTTAAATTATAGTTTTAGTTCCAATTAACATCTCTAATGAAAAAAAAATTCCGTATGCTATTAACAATCAAAGCCAAGAAATTCACTGAGGGTTAGATTTGAAAAGTACTCTTCCAAGAGGAAAGTCTATGATTTTTTCTTAGTTGCCTTTCTAAATAATTAATCAGGGTGAGTGCTTGACAGTTTTCAAAATTTTCCTCTATTTGAATATTCCCTACTTCTTATGAAAAATCTACCCAGATTTTCCAGATTTTTCACCAGGTTAGTGCTTGAGAGTTTTTGAAGTTTCCCTCTATTTGAATATTCCCTACTTTTTATGAAAAATCTACCCAGAAATCAATTGCAACTCGATGTATGTTAAAAATGTCTTGCAACAACTTCTTATTGTTAGGACGTCCACTATCTGATCAAATTGCTCATTATCGAGTTGAATGCTTGAGTTTTACAAATTTCAATCTATTTGCTTATCTCTCTACTCTCGTTGAAAAAAATTCTTGTAAAGGAATTTTATGTGATAGACATTAGAAAAATGTTTAAAATAACTTCCAACTTATTGGACATCTACTGCCTTTTGGAAATGCTCATCTCTTATATTTGAATGCATAAGACATTTCTAACTTTTCATGTACTTGAATATCATCTGACGTTCTATGGAAAACAGTAGTACACAATGGATGTTAATAAAGCCTTGCAACAACTTTTTAGATGTAGGGTACCCCCTAGGATATCCTACATCCTATCAAAACAAACTCATAATCAAACAAATGAGAACAAAACACTATGTTAAATAATGAACATAAAAATTTTATTAATAATCTGAGCACATTGAAAATAATAAAATTCAATAATAATAATTTGCTAAAAATTTCATAAATTACAGTTATTATCCTATCTTTATGAAAATTACTTTAATATTTTATTTTTCTTTAAATCATATAAAAACTCTATAATAATTATTTTTTTGCATTGCTTGTATTATTAACTTACACTTGCATTTTGATACAAAGCTGCATCATCAATCACTTTAATATCATCTTTAATATGAATACAAGAAATAAAAAATGATCGTATGTTTCGAAGCTTGAATAAAAATTGATGACAAACTCTCGCTTTAAGTAAGTTATCAAGGGCGCTTTTTGTCCCTCAAATAATGCTTCTTTGTCATGACGGATGGTCTTCGATTGAAAGATAAGAATTCACATATATGCTCCAGTTTTTAAAAGAAAATATCCCATGGGTCACAGTTATTTTTCTTACCATTTTCATTCATTTAAAAATGCTTTGAGAGAAATAGGGAGACCGAAATTTCACTTAGTTTTATAAATAAGCATTGTGTAAGAGAATTTATACAATTTATTTTGAATATTTTTTTCTTTAATCTTGCAACAAATTTAATGCAACAATGTCTGAATTATTATTTCAATAAAGAATGAAATCTCCCCATTCGGAATTCAAGGAAATGCACTAACACTTGTATTTATAATTATACATTTTCACATGGAAAAACTTTGAGGAGAATAAATATAATTTTTTTCAGATTTTAGCAAAATATGAAATTACAAATTTTAAAATAAAAACGTATGTTTTCATACATTCTTTTGATTTTCACATTAATTGAAATAGATAAAAAAGATTTTTTCACATCCCATTTTTGAATTAACCTTAAGAATTCTATTTTGCCAGCAGTATAAAATGTTTTTGGTTTAATTTGATTGTCATTCTATTGACGACACTCTTTGCGTAACAAATACTAGACAATTGCAACATAAACTTACAGAACATTATTAGGATTTACAGTAACATAGGTACTTACATAAGCATTAAATATTTACTCTATATGGTCACTTACATTTATGATTCTGGCTTATGTGTACTATTAGCCGTGTAAGTTGGGATGAAATATGATCATTATAACACAGAAATAACACAACACAGAAATAATTGATTTCTCCATATGGTAAGGAATAACATGCTTCAAAATCTCTTTTAATCAAAATTGTTGGATCCATCTTTAGAGACTAAACCCTGCTTTATTTGTAGGTAAAGTAGCCATCCACTAAGCAGGTTTCAAAGGAATGTATTCATGTATACACTCTGGTGTATCGAAATAAGAAGCATTTTTAATATAATTATTTATCATATTTGAAACAAAAACTCCACATTACACTCATTATTACAAATAATCACAAAGAAGAAAATTAAACATTTGTATTGTTTAATCAACGAGACAGTCATTCATATTTTTCGAAACTCATTGTTGACATTTTCTCTCTTACCTTTTTAATAACCACTTGAGATTTTTCTCAACCTAGTAGCAGGATTCGTTACAAAGCTTCAGATTCCTTTCCCAGAAAAATTGAGATAGGTCAAAAATTGATGTGATATTGGAGCAAAGGAATATTTATAGATCGTTTCCCAACTTACAGATGAAACATTTACTCACTAACTCATTAAACATTTTCCAAAGATTAAAAGAAAAAAATCGGTGAGATTAGTTTCCATTCTACCATATCCATAGTGACAGATATTAATTACTAATACTCGTCAAATTGGTTGATTGAAATTGTTTGGTCTCTTGAAAGCCAAATCCGTAAACCGAAATTGTTGCTGAGTTCGGTAAGATTTATTCAATTCTGAATTTGATGTCATTTGACTTCAAGCATAAAATAACAATTGTTTATGCCTGGACATTAATATATTCTTTTTCAGTATCACAAGTGTCAGAGGAGATCTCATCTTCTTTTGTATGACACCCTGTGGATGCATCATCGTTATTACGAGTGTGTGCGAATATTCGTAATTTAGAAACTGGAACCAAGCAGAAAAACCTCAGATTTTGTTTACTGATTCTGAGGTATCCTTTCACTTTTAAAACATTGGAACCACAGCTAATTTCACATGCTCCATTTGTCGTTATTGATCATGGCAAATCTTCGGCTGGGTCAGGTAAAAAACCCACTACTTTTCGGAAATGAGAATAACACAAAGTCCTCCATTAAAAGCAGGAAAACAGTATTTGAAAAATAATTATTTGAGAAACAATTCAACAAGGATAATTGTATCCTTATAGGTTATCTCAGACTTTTTAACAAAGGATCAAACGAGTATCACTCAATTTACCGCCAATGTATTATGATGCGATTCTTAGCAATATGGTCATACATTCTGGTAAAAGCTGTATATGTATTTTGCTTTATTCCTTTCATTTAACCCCTCTTACATAAAAATATGATTAAATTTTATAAGAATTGATAATTCTTAAGATTTTTTTCTAAGTATCTGAGAACCAATATCTTATATGGTCATCAATAAGTATTTTATGCTAATATAAACTTTTGTAGATATGAGAAAATTTTAAATCAAAGTAAATTGTAAAGCTTATTAATTGATCATATTTCAAAAACACTATTTTATACTCTATTATACTTCAAACTAACCTAAATGCATTTTCTATTCAAAGAACGGCTTTTAGATTCTGTTTTCATTGAAAATGCTGAATTACCGTGAGTAATCCAATCATATGAGCAGCAGAGTGATAAAGTTATTCTATCACGTACCATTTAATTCCTTCCACTATTCCAGGCACATCACTTTAATTTTAAATGACTTTTACTGCACACTAATGTGATTTACTGATTACTTACATTGATTTTAAGAGTTTCTCAACCAAAGAACGCTTTTTCTTTCACCACCTGTGAAATACATATATTTTAATTATTAACAAAATTTAATGTTCAAGCATTACCAATTTTTATGCTTTATTTGAATTTTTTTTCTTACATTGATTTTACTATTTGATTGATAATGGTTTAGCTTCAATATTATCTTAATTATCCAGTCGTGTTTATGCTCTTATTTAATATTATAGATTCTATGAATTTTCAATGAAAATCACGTGGCATCCTCGAGATAATATTAACTTGAATTCAATTACAGAATTTATGTTCTGTTATTTACATTAATCTCAATTCGGTAGTTAGCTTTCAAATAATATTATTTATATAAAATGGTAATTTATAAGGAATAAAGTTTTTAATCTACATTAATTTTTTGTATTGATTTTAATGTTAAAATGAAAAATAATTTCGAAATAAATGAATTATTTAATTTCGTTATATTTTGAACTTATATGTGACGAATAACTGCCCATATCTGTTTTCATGACCGAGGACCGTGAGGGTATAAATGACGAATTCTCAAGTTATTTATTGTAGTTTAAATGGTTGCTGTTGTTTCTAATGACACTTAGCAACACTAAGCCCGCCCTTCACGAGACTAAACGAATTAAGTCAGAGAGAGAGAGCGTCTTCCGTTTTTTGAGTAGAGCACCTATTACGAAGGTGGAAATACGACTTTTGGCCCATAGATGGCAGCACCATCTGAATCTTCTAATTTAGAGATTGAAACCAGAGAAGCCCGTAGCCTAGCTCCAACCAGCCCCAGAGGTATTAATTTGGAATGGGAACATGGAGGACATTGCGACCTGACAGATTTTACGTGCCCTAGTCACCATTAGTAAACACGACAGATCATCAGCTAAGTCGGGATTCGAACTCACCACCTTTTGGTAACGAGAACTACACCCTCACCAACCAGGCTACCACGGCCTCGGTTTAAATAGAAATTTATTGATTCAAAAGAATTTTAGAGATAAAAATATATATTAGCTACTCTAAAATGCTTACTATGGCCTATGTATGTTTACGTACCAAATATTCAATTGTACTGTAGTAATCTCTAGTATTCTCTAGAGATCTGAATACTACGGAACGCATATTTGATTTTTCTCAGAAAAATCAATAAAATTCATTACATGAAACGGAAAAAATTTATGCTTATGAATGTATATTAATGTTTTGTATTTAATGTTGTCAATGAAAATATAGTACTGAGATAAAAAGATGTTTTTACATTGTTCTTTATTTTAATTCAAATCACTGTATTTTGCTATACATCTTTATAGGTATATTTATCATATTTCACAAAGTACTTTTTTAACATTCTATTAGTTAAAATTAAATATATTACTAACAATAATCAAATTTGCTTTTATATTTAAAATTGATTTGATTTTATCGATCTCTCTCTACTAAAAATAACATTATATATTTTAATCTAATGATTTTAAGAAAATAACTTAAATTCATACAATAATCAAATTTGCTTTTATATTTAAAGCATTGAATTTGTCGATCTACTAAAAATTACGTTATAGACTTTAATCTTTAAATAAATAACAGTTAAATTTGTGTTTAAAGTAATTTTTTGTTGTCATATTGAAATAAGTCCGGCTCTTGCACCACGAAATATGCTACCAAGTCTGTGTATCTACTTAATATCAACCTAATATTTTAATTCATGCAGATATATTTAAATGAAACACCTTATTTAAAAAGTTACAGACGGATATGTTTAAAATTTAGATAAAATGTACCATGAATTCTTAATTTGAAGAAATATTCCTATTATTCCTTGATATATTGCTATTTCGTGTCAGTTTTATTCAAGAAGTTGTTATTTGAATTTTAATATTTTCATTTATTTGGCAGATGGATTACTAATTTCTTTTATAATTTTTAAGTTTGGTGAGAAACTATTCATTTTCTTTTCGGAAGAAATTTCTTTGGCATTTTTTATAAAAATTGTGTTCTATGTGCTCATAGTATATGATAATTAAAGATATCAATATAAACATCTTCAGATACTGTTTTTATTAGTCAAAACTGAAAGTTAAGAAATAATTTATAAGGAGGCATGTAAATTATATGTTGAATGCTGCAACCTCAAGATTATGTCTTTTATTATATTTTAGAGTAATACTATCTTAAATATATAAGAAGATAATTTTCAGTATAATCGACTTTATCAATTTCAAGATGAATTAGAGTAGGCATAAATATTTTATTTCTGTAGCAAATTTAAACGATAACATTATTTTACTTTCATAAAACTAATTAAATATTCTTTTGAATTTTCTGATGAATCTAAAATATGTTGAATTTCTCTAAATACAAGTAAATTTGAATCAAATATAAAAACTTTCTCAAACTTTTCGTTACATGGGAATATTTAAACTGCTTAGAAAGAACTTGTCATTTACAACTGATTTTCAAAACTAATGATCATAAAATATAAATTGTTGAAGTAATTTATGAAATATACTGTCACACACCAAATAAAAAGGAATCTAATGTATCAAATAACATATCAAAATTTATGAAGTATTCAAAGTTTATTCAATATCTATCACAATCACAAGATATATGGAAAACTTATCGCTTAATGTTTATTTATTACGCAAAGAAAAGGTCAAGGCTACCAAAACCGGAAACAAATCTCACTTCCGTTTGTTTCGGTCATCTCTCGAGAAGAAGAATGCTCATCTCCCGCGGCGAAAAGCGATTTGCCCCCAACCGATCTACAAGAACCACCCCGAAATCTGCCATGACACATCCAAAATTCATTACTTGTCTTCTTCCTATAGAGTTCTTTTGACAGCTTCCATCAAATGTATTTGAAAAGAATAGTTTACTATCTATATTATGTGTATTACATTAATTAATCATCTAGATTGCTTGCATAATTTACTATCTTAATTACTTTATCAAATTTGTGCTTTTATAATTAGGAAAATGAATAAAATGGATAAATTATAAAAGTAGTGATTACTAAAATATTGTATTATTGATTAATAAAACTATTAAACTTGCCTATATGAAATTCAGAGATCACGGAGTAATTACTATAGACTACTTTTATACTTTCACTATTGACCTCATTATAATACCATATATTCAGAGTTCAAAAATATTTCGACACTGAGTTATTGATTACTTTGTTTTAATTATTTAATAAGTTATTGAGATTGAATCAGTCATTATATGTCATTATATATTGGTTAAAATAGAAATTAAATACTAAAACGATTAGTTGACTAACAACGTAAAATATTTTTAACAAAATTAACGAAACAGTTAAATATTTTAAATCAGAAAGTATTTTTAATAAATTTAAAAATAGCTCTATAAGAATAAGATGAATCATTTAGAAGGCAAAAGAAACTAATTAAAACAGTAAAAGTAGAATTAGTAAATAAATCAATTGTAAATTTGTAACATTTTTCGTCTAAATGGCAATAGAAGTTAACATATTTTTAAAATTGAAAATAAAATAAATATAAAAATGTATATATAGAAAGATTTCATCATTACTTTCCAAGTAAATTCAATAAATTGATATGAGAATGCCAAATTAACTGGTTTTAAACTCGTGATAAATCCATCATATTATGATTTGTCCGAAGAATAGATTTTATCAAGTTTTAAAGCAGTTCGAAAGCTAAAATGATACCAAATTTTCTGCAGTTTTGAAGTTAACTACGTCAAAAATGTTCCAGAATGTATCAATAATTATTTTGATGCTGATAACATTAATATTATTATATAATATAACTAAGAATGGAAAAATGACACTTCTTATAAAAAATGGATAAAAGAGGCTGTTGATAATGACTTTATAAATAGCTATCCTTCTATCAAAAATAATCTGAAGATCATTATGCTAAGATAGGATAATAAAAATAGGCAGAACCATGCTAAAAATAAGTCCTAAATTGCTTTCTAGAATGAACTTTAATAAGAATTTGATGATCAGCATAGCTTAATAGCAAATCATTATTGTTCACTTAGTGCATATCTTCACTTTCATCACAAAATAAAGGTTACTAAGCATAAAATACCTCCAAATTATTGTTCTAATGTGATATCATTCTCCATCTCATTTGATTTTAATATCATTAACTTTTATTTATGTAGATTTACCACTTAGCATTAATACATGTAATATTTGTTTTAAAATGTACTTTTAATTTTTGAAGTTTTTTTTATGAAACATATTTTGAAACTGTTTATAATTTCAAACAGTTTTGCTGAGATTCAATAATTTTACTTATGAATAAATTTCTCAAAAGAATATAATTAAAAGTAAATACTGATATCAAAAGAAATTTAATTTATCTGAATACAAAATGATATAGGAAAAACCTAAAAGTCATTAAATTACATCCATATTTAATATACAAAAAAGTGAGGTTATATAGATTTTAACTTATTCCTTATGCTTTCCATTTATGAGTTTATTTCCCAAGTAAATTAAATGATGCAAAATAAACTCACAAAATGATAATTTATCATATGTTTATAGGAAAAGATAGATCATATAACATTCTATTGACATTAAATAATAGAATGTTACATGATTTATATAAAGAAAAACAAAACATGTAACATTCTATTGAGCAATTTTTAAATTTTATACATGGTAAAAACAATCAAACTTTGAAAACTATGAAAGTTTTTTGCAAGCAGATTTAAAGGATACAAAAGGAAAGGCATGAAGTGGTAATTCTTTACATAGTATATTTCCTTCTTGTCATTTCTAAATTTTATGCTCAGAATCAAATGTTCAGTCCATTAAATTAACAAGTTACTCATGAACTTTAATGAGTAACTTGTTAACTTTATGGACTCCTTAATATGCTAGTTTACATCACAAACAAAATTAAATTATTAAAAATGATGACACGAAATTATAATTTATTGTACATTAACTCGAAAAGATATAGTTCTGTTGAGATTTAGAAAAATATAAAATAACAGAAATATATGAAGACTATTGTGAAAACTAAGATTTATTGACTGAGAGTAAAAATATTAAAAGTATTCATTGCTTAGAAAAATTATTTTTGTTGCAACAAGTTCTTGGAATGGTACGGAATGATATTGTATTCTTATTAATGTATAAAATTAATTTTATCATTAAAATTTTTTAAAATTATGAATCACATGCTTTTTTGATATTTAGTACGATGATTATAGAATTTTAAAACTCAAGATTTCTTAAAGATTGTGATTTTTTGATGAAAGTACTAATCGATGACATTTTTTATTTAAATAATAATAATAAATTTATATAATAATATTATATAATTTAAGAGATTTCAATAACAGAAACTGAAGTATTTTTGGTAGTATCACAAAATTAATAATATTAAATATAATCCCTGTAACATTCTTTTTTGTTGCAAGCAATTTATAATAATTGCTTATTTGTACTTAAATTTCATTTATTTCTCTGTCACGCGCTATTATCTATAAGCCTCTTTACTAATTATTCTTGTTAAGATCATAAGTATTTTAAAATGTTCTGTAACCGTTTACAAATAATTATTTTGTTACTCGACGCTCTTTATTTTATTTTAAGTATATACAATTAATTTTTTATTATAAGTCTATACATTTTATTATAAATATATATATATATATTATTAGTTTTCATTTTATTATAAGTATATACAATTAATTGTAAAATTAAAAACTTATTTAAACCTTGGATTTTTATCTCCATTTTTCATAAGTGATTTCTTTTGCATTCCTATATGAATATTAGAGTTTAAAATTAAAAAAATATACAATTTTGGAAAGCTCTTTAGAAATTTTAATTTATATAATTTTATAAGCAACCGCTTGCAAAATCTTTATAAAATGATAAATATTTCTTCAGAAAATGTAAAAATCTTTTATAAGAAGATATCTTAATCAAATTTATTAGTCAAAAGTAAAAACACTAAAAACTTGTTTAGTTATTTAAATAAAAATAATCCTCAATTCCAACAATTTGGAATGAAAAAATATTTCGAGGGTTGAAATTAGAAAACGTTTTTACAAATTAAAAGTAAATACAATTTAAAGAAGAGGAAATTTTACGTGTGATTTACTTTTTTTTATTGTAAAAGATTAAAGAAATCATAATTGATGATAAATTTTAGCATTGTGACTATTGCAAGAGGATGATATATTTTACCAAGAACCAATGTCTTGCTTTTAAAAAATAAAGATTTATGTTCTATTAAAAATGTAGGTACCAAATATTCTTCTGAATTTTATTTCACAATTTACGTTAAAATGTAAAGCCAGATAGTGCGTAAGAATTTTGCTTCAATTTTAAATTATTAAAGATAATATATAATTTAATTTTAGCAATTCTAATCTAATTAGATTTATTCAAGATGTCTCATTAGCAATCAAAAATTTTTAATATTTATTTATATTTTCATCTAAGCAAAATGTTATAATTTTTACACAGTTTAATTTGATTTTATAGTTTTAGAAAGGTATATTTTCAAACATAAGTGCGTGTATTTGTTTCATTGTAATTTAAAGTTTGTAGTGTATTTTTCGTGTTATATTTTTATAGAAAACGTAATTTCTTTAACAGATCAAATAGAAACTAAATTTACTTTAAGTAGGATGTAAAAGGTGTTGTCCACCTGCTTCCTTTTGAAAATCGATCGGGCATAGGACTGAACAGTTATAAGCATTTATTCTCTGTTTACACCTACCTGCAGTTTCTTTCGAACATAATTTCGGCTATATGATTCTCTCTTTTTCAGTAAAAGTGCTTACAATACGCATATATCATACAAATACG
>JAPDSC010078823.1:0-11276 GCA_026290005.1 Latrodectus geometricus | reverse complement strand
CAGACATTCTTTCTTTCCTATTAAAGTGTTGGGTGTAATATGGGACACCGTTAAGGATGAACTGAAATTGGATTTATCTGCCATTGATTGGTCTCTTTCAGATCCTATTTGCACAAAACGTGCAATTTTAAAATTGTGTATGATTTTAGATTTTATATTTTCCATAGCTGCATTCACTATTGTAGAAGAGATATTATTGCGATTTACTTGGCAGAGATCAAGGAGTGAGGAATTAATAATTATTAACGCGCACGCGCAAAAATTGAAGAAACGGATTTTTGAAATTTTAGAACTGAAAAATATTATTCCACGCCACTGCTATTTTATTTGGTTTATTTCGATTTTAAGGTACATATTTTCTGCAGTGGTAGTAAATTGGCACACATATGTCCAAGTCTCTTGCCACTAGAGACGTAGTACAAATGGATAGATTTTCCTCCTGAAACTTATTTTTATTAATAAAAAAAATGCTTAGAATTCATTAATACGTGCATCTTTATTTTAAAGTAACCCATAATTAAAACATAAAATGATTATTTTTTGTGTTATGACAACATTTTATGATTTTCATTGGGGAGCAAATTTAGTCAAATGTAATAAAAATGCATGGGATTTTTCTTTGAAAATTTAATTTTCATAATTTAATGAATACTTGTAACAGTTATGCATATATTGATAAATACATCTAATCAATTTAACATAATTCGGATATTTTTTAAGATAATGTCAATGTTGAAATTTAATTAATACGCAAATTTCCATGTCCCTTGGTGTGACAAGCATATCTATAATAATAAAAGCAAGTGTAATGTGTCTGTCCGTCTGACCGAGCTCTCCAGCCAAATCTATCGCACGCAGGGACCTGGAATTTTTTACACGGAAGGACAAGGGGGCTGGCCACCAGACCTCGAAGCCCGATTTTCGATTTTTGAATTAGAAAAATTTAAAAAAAAATTATTTATAAAACTTCTTCCCGAGATCGCTGCTTGCCGATAGCTGATTCCGGGGTTATAGATAGATAATAAAAGCAAGTGTAATGTGTCTGTCTGTCTGTCCATTTGAAATTTGTTCGTTACCAATGTCAAATTATGGTAAAACTATACTTTAAGGTGGCCCCTTGGCAAACATGGCGATTTTTGTTTGGCTATCGTTTTTATTGGCGATTTTTGTTGGCACAGACAATGAATTCCCCTGTTGCTATCGGAATATGATTGGGGTTTGCCCGGCTTGGCGATCAATCGCGATTACAACTTTGCGAGAATCAAAGAGGCACCATAAAGTATATTCCTAATTTGAATGTTGTTAGCTTGGTTGTTTAAAAATGCCGCCATTTCCCCTATTTTTACATGATTGTTATTAACTGGAAAAAAAGAAATAAAAGTTTCATTCATTTAATGTAGCTGAATTCGGATAACTATTCCCTTTTTGACTAAAAATTTAGTCAAAGGCAACCTCTATGATTATAATGATTTCTTTTACTGAAATTCGGAAAGTTTTCATCATTCGCACTTACAATATGAAATAACTTTAATTTGAATCGAAGTTGATCTATAACGTAGTAAGTTTCATTGAATATAAATAAATGTTTTGATTGCTATCAATATTAAATCCGACATCAATTTTGAAACATGGAATATTATTGTATTAGTCTGCAATAATATAAACATGTAAGAAGTACAACAGCGGTAAGTTATGATAGGAACCATTTTCCTATTAACTGAGAAACTAGCGCCCTCTATTCCAAACTTTACAGAAATTTCTAGACGTTTCCAGAAGTAAAAATTGCTACAGTTATTTAAAACTGTAAAGGCTGGTTTGAACATCCACGTGAGAAGGTGCTACGTGGATATGATACGCGAGTGAAGTGAGACAATTTGCAGAATTTCACATTCTAATTTTGATTTGATAAGCTGCGTTACTGCATAGTTTACTTAAAGCAAAAAATTCATCACATATTTTCATTTGAGTATTTAATTCCCGTGGGAGAAGAAATGGATCCTAAAAAGCCTGAAGAAAAACCTGGTGAGAAAAAACCCGGACAGCCTGATGATAAAGGAGGAAAACCAGGATTGTATATTCTATAATTATATTAATTGTATAAAAATAGCGTACCGTACACTGGGATACAGCCAATAATTTCTTTTTATCCCTTTTAAGTTATAAGTATGATGCTTTTTGTTTTTCGTGTTTGGAATTTTATATTGTTAAACTGGCTGATTGTGTATGTGTTTATTATAAAATTAATTCCATATTCTTTTGTTGGTTAAATTGCACTTTAGTTCCCCTACTTCACCAACTCGCGAATTTGATGCGCTTTTTCACTCATGCTCATTAATTATCCTTTTGTTTTAATCTTTTCATTGGTCGCTAATTAAGTTTCACTTTGAAATAGCCGTAGAATTTTCGCCATGGCATCGGCGATTTTGAAAACGCGCCAAGTAGGGGACCTAAAGCGCATTTTCACCTATTAAGGACTTTTTCTACAACGGATCTAGATATTCATTTGCATTATGTCGAAAAATTGTCATCAGTGTTTTGAATCTTAGGTTAAAATGTGCTTTAGGTCCTTGGCATGAATAATTTTAGTTGGTTATAAATTTTGTCATTCTTGGTAATCCTACTTTGATACACTAGATACGATAAACGTAACGATTTCTAGAATTCTTATTTTGCCATTTCGTTCTGCCTGGACGCTTTTTTTTCCCGTTTGTCACCAAAGGTATGGGACCTTTGGTGACAAATTGAATCCTGTCTCCTAGGATTGTACCATTAATTTAATTCATTTAATGTTAATTGAAAATTTTATTTTGTAAAAATATTTTTTTTTTATTTAAAATGTTTGGAAAAAACAGAAAGTTAATGATGGAAAAAGCAGAAATTTTGTGATTTTTTGTTACGCATAGTAATGCCATGTGGCGACTTTATAACTTGCACCGGTGAAATGAAGAAGTACCCATTTTCATACTATATTATTGACTCAATACATTCTTCAGGAAATTCTAATTATTATTCATTTTAGCACAAACGAATAGCAGTTTATTTATCATTCAAGTTTTCTCAAATTCTTGAAAGCAAATAAAAACTTTGAAGAATTTATTAGATACACTTAAACTTTTTAATAAGAAATCGTTAGGAATGCTAAGATGGGGCTGGCCACCAGACCTCGAAGCCCGATTTTCGATTTTTGAATTAGAAAAATTTTAAAAAAATTATTTATAAAACTTCTTCTCGAGATCGCTACTCGCCGATAGCTGATTCCGGGGTTGTACCAGCTCCTTTTGAGAAACAATTCTGGCGACCATCTTTTGGAAAATTTTCCGTTTAAAATATTTAGGATATATTGTTCCTTTTTATCGACGGGGAATGTTGTGTGTGTGGGGGGGGGAAGAGAGAGAGACAGTCTACATGTCCTACACTACTATTCCTGCGCTATTCACTTATCTGCATTTTCTAAATGCACGGGCAATGCCGGGCGGGTACAGCTAGTTAGAAATAAATGCGTTTTTCACCAAATATTTATCTTTTATAGTAAAATGTGAATAGTTATATCACATTAACATTTGCATTCTATACTGAAGAAACTCAATAATTTAATAATAAATTGAGATTAATTTTTGTGGTATGGCCCCTTTGTTATATTTTCAAGGAGCGAAATTTAATACTTGAGTATTCCGAAGTCCCCTTACCCACCAGAAGTAATACACTACTGGCCATTAAAATTGCTATACCAGGAAGAAATGCAGATAAAAAAATGATATTTATTGGACAAATATATTATACTAGAAATAATAGGTGATTAAATTTTAAAAATATTTGGCTGGACAGATCCTGAGAAATCAGTTCCCATAACAACCACATCTGGCAGTAATAACAGCAGTTATACGCCTCGGCATTGAGTCAAACAGAGATTGGATTGCATGTACAGGTACAGATGCTCATGCAGCTTCAACACGATGCCACAGTTCATCAACTGTAGTGACTGGCGTTTGGTGACGAGCCAGTCGCTCGGCAACCATTGACCAAATGTTTTCTATTGGTGAAAGATCTGGAGAACGGGCTAGCCAGGGCAACAGCCGAACATGTTCCGTATCAAGGAAGGTCCGTACAATACCGGCAACATGCGATCGGGCATTATCCTGCTAAAACGTAGGGTTTCGCATGGCTCGAATAAAGAGTAGAGCCACGGGTCGTAACACACCAGAAATGAAACGAGCACTGTTCAAACCACCGTCAATGCGAACAAGAGGTGACCGAGACGTGTACACAATGGCAGCCCATACCATCACGCCAGGTGATGGACCAGTATGACGATGACGAATGCACGCTGCCAGTGTGCGTTCACCACGATGCCGCCAAACACGGATGCGACCATCATGATGCTGTACACAGAACCTGGATTCATCTGAAAAGATGACGTCTCGCCATTCGTGCACCCAGGTTCGTCGTTGATCACAGTATTGAAGGCGCTCTTGGCTATGACGCAGCGCCAAGGGAAGCCGCAGCCATGGTCTCCGAGCTGAGAGTCCATGCTGCTGCAAACGTCAACGAACTGTTCGTGCAGACACTTGTTGTCTTCCAAACGACCCCATTTCTTGACTCACGGCTCGTGACGTGGTTGCACGATCCATTACGGCCATGTGGATAATATGCCTGTCCTCTCGGCTGCTAGTGATAGGTGGCAGTTGAGATACCGCTTGGCGTTCCGTATTACCGTCCTGAACCCATCGATTCCATATTCTGCTAACAGTCATTGGATCTCGACCGACGCGAGCAGCAATACTGCGATAAGATAAACCACAATCCCGGTACGCTACAATTCGACCATTATGAAAGTCAGAAACATGCTGGTACTCATATCTCCTTCTTACACGAGGCATCACAACAACTTTTCACCAGACAACAACGTTCAAATGCAATTTGTGTATGAGGAACCGTCTGAACAATTTCCTCATTTAAAAACAATGTAGGTGTCGCTACTGGCGCCTGCTTTGTCTGAATGCGCTGAAACGCTAATCATTTGCATATCACAGCACCTTCTTTCTTTCATATAAATTTCACGTCTATAGCATGTCGCCTTCTTGGTGTAGCAATTTTAATGGCCAGTAGTGAACAAATAGTTGCATTTTCCTTCAAAATTTTTTTATGATAAATTGAATAATTAGAGTACATTTAAAATTCTGTATCATACTAAATAAACACTATGATTTAAGTAAATAACGAATATTTATTCAGGTATAGAATTATTTTGGTAATTTTCAAAAGAGTGTAAAAAATTAGTCACAAATAGCATAATATATGTTCTTCCTAAAATTATTTTTCATAATAAAATGAATATTTTTAATAGTATTTTATACCAAATGCTCTTAACATTTTATTATAGATGGTTATAGATATAGACAATTTAATAAACAGGCAAATCTCTAATCCCTTGTCAGGTAAATCGTAGCTGAAATAGTTGCGTTTCCTTCTCAAAATTTATTTTTCATTGTGAAATATATATTTGGAATACATTACATTATATATTACGCGCATTCCATATTAAATCAACCCAATAATTTAAATACAAACCAGGTATTTTTTTAGCGATGATCATATTTTTTAATTTGCAAAAGAGCGCAAACTAATTCACCTGTAGAACAAATATATGGGATTTTTCTCTTAAAATATGTATTCATAATAAAATGAATACTTGGAATAGCTTAATGGTTGAATACTACTTCAAATTCACTTAATAATTTTATTATATGTTTACTGCTATAGATTCAGGTAAATGTTGAAATTTAAAAATCACACAAATCTCTAAGCCCCTTGTGAATTAAGAATGAATTTTTCCCAATATCTAATATAAAAATGTTTCCCGAAAGCATAAGACTATGGGTATTTAGATTATATCAAAATAAATTTAGTCTATTTTTATTGAATTTTCTAGTAATTTTATGTTTAGTAATTTTATGATATATAAAAATGGAGGAATGTCTGGTTTCATCTATAGAAATAAAAAATATTTTGGTGGCTCTTATGTAGTAAAAGGCATCGTTATAAAGTAAAGTGTAAAGGCCATTAAATGATAATTTAAGGAACTCTTATCTGTCATTAGATGCCCCAAATTCAAGTATTTTGTCATTTATTTTCGTTTATTTTCTTACAAATTATTCATGTTAGTGTATAAATATATTGTCATGGTTTTATCTAGTTGTCCAACTTTAAATCAACAAATTCATAAATTTTGTATTGTAAAATAATTATAGATAATTTAAGTAAATTAGGTTATACATCCTAGAAACATTTATTGGTTTTCGATTCAAATAAGAATTTTTTCTCATCAAATTACGAAACTAATGTTCCATGTATTTCGTAAAAACACTTAGATTTAGTGTTTTCAACAAATTCTTGAAGAATTTATTACTGTTTCTTTCCTCATTTGCTACAAAATAGTTTCTGTTTGACACAGATTGATAGCGATAAACCAGTTATAATTAGATTCCAGTTGAAAACTTCCGTGTTAATTGACATTAATTGAATCTAAGGATTGAGTTATCACATAAATTAGCATCGAAATCAATTTCTGCCTTTCAAATTCACCTTACTGAGACAAATAAGTACAAGAAATTCGTTGAAGCTAAAACAACATACATAAGAAGCATTGTTATTTTTTTTTTTAAAAAAAAAGCAAATTAATTTACCTATTTTATAGAAGTGGATTATTTCTATCAGTATCTTTAATATTCTAAGTAATTCGTATTACAGTATCTTCTATAAAAATTTACAATAACTGTAGTATAGGATCTTTTTCAATAAAACTTAAGCCTTTTATTACATAATGAATTCCGTTATTTCTACGCTAAAACTGATGTAGTTCCTATTGATTAATAATTTACTTTGATTTTTTCTAAAATTACAAATATGAAATTCAAATTGATACAAATTATTTCAGATGAGATTTTCTGATAAATTGGTAAATTGAAAATGTATACTAAATTGCTTTTACAATAAATCTCTCATACTAATGTTTTTAACTATGCTTTCATAAAAAAAACTGCTAGTGTTAAATTTATACATATGGAACAACAAACTAGCGCCTCTAATAAATTTTCTGCTTTAAATAACATTCCAAACCAAAATAATGAAAATGCAGCTGAAAGTACGCTAAGCAATACAATCGTCACTCAAAAAAAAACATAATTCCACCGATTCTTATTAAATTGGTAAGCAATTATAATGAACTTCTAAATCAACTTAAACAAGGATTTGATAAAAATATGATAGCTAAACTCTCAGGAGAATATTTGAAAGAAACACCATCGTCTCCAGATGCGCATAGGCGAATAACTAAATATTTAGTGGAAAAGGAAATTGAGTGCATGGTTATTAAACACCTAGCAGAAAAGCCAATCAAGGTAGTGTTTAAAGGCCTACCTCACACCACGGACACTAACCTAATCTCTGAAGAATTAACACACAAAGGTTTTGATGTAGCATCGGTCGTAGTTATGAAAAGACACAGAGTTAAGGAGCCTATCCCATGCTTCCTCATCACACTTAATTCTAACGAAATAGCTCAAAAAATTTTTGAAACAAAAGAAATAATGAATGTCATCATAGAAGTGGAGAGATATATTAACAACAGACCCATACAAAGTTACAATTGCCAGAGATATGGCCACAGCTCTACGGTGTGTTGTCTTAAACCTCACTGTGTTAAATGTGGAAATAAACACACGTCCAGAGATTGTCCACACAAAAGACTTTAGAAGCCTAAATGTTGCAACTGTGGCAACAATCACACAGCTCCTTACGCGGGTTGCCCGGTCAATCCATTAAACAAAAACAAAAAAGTTGCCCTCCCTACTATCCCCACTGCTAACATAAAGAGAAAAGACTTAACTTTTGCCCAGGCAGCTCCCCTAAAAGTAGCACTCCAGCAACAACCCCCCAAACCCACAAACCCCCTTCAGGATATCAACCAATTTGAAAATGCCCAATCAATTATGAAATTATTTAAGGAAATCAATTTAATTTTTAAAGCTTATCCAGCACTTCTGCAATCTGTCCCCCTCTTGGAAAAAGCTGTCCACCCGACTGATAAACTCAACATTCTTCTGAAAGCCCTTAGTATTACAGATAGTACTAATGGTAATTAATGTTATGGGCGATAAAAAAATTATGATATGGAATGCGAACGGCATACTCAAAAATATTGTGAATTCAAAAACTTTGTAATAAAAAATAATCCAGACATTATCATGTTACAAGAAACCCACCTTACTAGTGGAAACTCTCTTAAACTTCCAAATTATAATGTATACAGGAATGATAGAGCACTAGCCCAGTGAGGGACAGCAATTCTAATTAAATCAAGAATTAGCCATTCGCATGTCCCCACACCTAATTTAAATTTCACTGAAGCCACAATAGTTAAACTGCATCTCTCTAATTCAGGAGACATCACCCTTATGTCACTTTATGTTCCCCCCACCAAAAGCTCACTACTCACCACAGATATAAAAAATCTAGCTGCTATCAGCCACAAAATTATACTAGCAGGTGATTTAAGCGCCAATCACCACAGTTGGGGTTGTAACTACAACAATCACTCTCGACTTGTGTTTAACTCCCTCATTTCCAACACAGATTTTATAATTTCCAGACCTGACAAACCCACTCACTATGGCCGTACTCACGGGAATTTTTTGACCTCATGCTCTCCAGGGGTGTTCTACCTCCTATGAAGTTGACTACACTGGAGGAGTTACCATCTGATCACTACCCAGTACTTATCTACTTCGGATTACCGACACAGCAACATAGTGAAGGGCTGACCACCTGCCATAATTGGAACAAATTTAGAAGCAAAATTAATGAACTTATTCTAACAGAAGCTTTTAAAATAGCTGTTGCCCCCAATCAAATTTAAGAAAAAGCGAGTAACATTACAAACATAATTATTAATTCAGCACTTGAGTTTAGTAAATTCACCAAACCCAACATGAATACTGATTTCCTACCTGACATAATTACCACTAAAATTAAAGAAAGAAACAGGCTTAGAAAACAGTTTAATAGAACCAAATCCCCCATCACTAAAAACAAGATCAATGCTTTAAAACGTGAAATTAAATATGAAATAACAACCCATACCCAAAAAACCTGGAACTCCTACCTATCCAACCTTAATGCGGAGGATGGCTCCTTCTGGAGAGCAGTCAATAATAGAAAAAAATCATGCGAGGTTCTCCCACCACTTATAGATGCCACAACAGTAGCCAATATAAATAACGAAAAAGCGGAATGTCTTGCCAATTCGTTTGAAACGCAATTCAAGACTAATGACATTCCCAACCCAATTCAAGACTAATGTTTTGCAAAATAACAACTTACCTCAACAACAACTGAAAGAAATTGCCGCCTCTGATGATGAGGAGATTATCCAAAACTTAAAAACTAAAAAGAGTCCGGGCCTTGACAGAATTAACAACAGAATGATAAAACAAATCCCGGTCAGGACCATCTGCTATTTAACATCCATTATTAATAGTATTATTAAAATCGGATTCTTTCCTTCAGCTTGGAAAAAGGCAATCATCATTCCAATTCATAAGCAAGGAAAAAATAAATCTCACCCCACTAGCTACAGACCTATATCCCTTCTTCCCACGTTGGCCTAAATTACAGAGAAAATCATTCTTACTATCCTATTAGAACATGATCATAACCACGAAATTACTATTCCACAGCAATTTGGATTTAGGAGAAACCTCTCCACTACACATCAGCTCCTTAGAGCAGTCGAGAAAATTTCTGAAGGAATTGCTCAAAAAAAATCCACTGGCGCAATCTTTCTCGATATTGAGAAAGCTTTTGACAGAGTATGGCACTATGGCTTAATTTTCAAACTTATAAAATATAAATTTTCGTTTCCAATGATCAAACTAATAAATAACTACCTCTCCAACAGAAGATTTGCTATCAAGCTTAATAATACCATGTCCAATGCTAAGCCCATTTATGCAGGTGTCCCACAGGGATCACTGCTGGGCCCATTTCTTTTTAATATATACATTAATGATATCCCACAACATAAAAACACCATGCTCTGTCTTTTTGCCGACGACACGGCAATTGTTTCTACCAGCTCAAGCCATTTGGAAATTCATTCAAATCTCACTGAACACCTAACGGTCATAAAAGAATGGCTAAAGGTCTGGAAAATTAAAATCAATCCAACTAAATCTCAAGCGGTTCTCTTTACAAGGAAGAGAACGCATTGCCTACAGTTTCATTTAGGTGGATACAATATCCCCTGGACCAATAAGGTCGATTACTTAGGCCTCACGATAGACTCCAAATTAACGTGGAAACACCACATCAATAAAATTAAAAATAAATTCATCGCGGGAAGTAAAACTCTTTACCCACTTATGGCATACAACTCAAAACTTTCACTACCCAACAAATTATTAATGTATAAAGCCTACTTGAGATCAATTATCACATATGCAGCACCAATTTGGGGTGGGGCTGCAGAAACTAATCTTAAAATACTAGCAGCTCAACAAAGCAAATTGCTCAGACTAATCACGCAGTCCGTTTATTACATTAGGAATGAACAAATTAGAAAAAACCTTGGCATACTAACGATATTTTATAGAGTTAACTATATAAAATATCTATCATTTAGATTTTATGACAAACTTTACCAAATTTCTAATGCGGAAATCCAAAAAATTGATAAATACAATCCATATCAATTAATTATTTTTCATAAGACAAGAGCTGTACTGAGGCTTAAACCACAAACAAATCTTTCGATCCACTTCCCTAAATGTCCAATAAGAATGAAAACATCAAAATAAGTAATCATTTCATAATCTGAAATAGGTGCTGCCAGCAACAACTCCACAAATTCTTCTCTCGTAATTTGGAATTCTTATAAACAAACCTTGTAATCGGACATGATCGTGCCTATTTCTTTATAACAGGAGTGGTATACTTACTTAGTCCCTCACTTATTACATTCCTTTTACAACTGTCATAATCTTCTTCTTAATCACTCACTTTGTAGATAGTTATTTCTCCTTCTTAACTTCTATATATATTTATATAAAAAAATGTTGGTATATATGTGTATATATATGTTTTTTGACATATGTAATTTATATGTGTATAATTAACAAAATTCATTTAGAAAATCTCAAAGAAACAATTAAAAAAAATTTGATTGTTTTATCATGTATAACTGTATTAATCAAGAATTTTGTTTTCTTAATGTTTGTATG
>JAPDSC010078820.1:0-10388 GCA_026290005.1 Latrodectus geometricus | reverse complement strand
TACATATTTATTGTAATAAATTGATGAACACGTTATTGTTAATTAATGTTTCAATTTTTCAATCATAAATTTAAAACATGTATAAGCTAAAACTTGCACATAAAATCTGAGCTTAATCATATTTAAATGAAATTTATCTGGGAGCAATCACTAAGATACAACATTTGACAATATCCTTTTTCACTTAAATATATAAGTTTTGTGTTGCCCATCTCGAGAAAATTTTAACTATTTTACTAAGATTTTTTTAAGATGATTAGAGTTGATAATTTTATTTATCAATTAAGAGTTTAATACTTTTAAAATCAGTATTTCCCATTCAATGCATTAACATTCTGCATGTGCTGTTTCGCAAAACTGATTGTAAATAATTTTGAGATCAAAAATTAGAATTCCTATTTGATATTTTCAGTGAGTCAAGGAACACTAAGTATATGATATTTATCTTGTTTCCTGTTTCTTTTGGATTCTGCCATTTGTCGGCAAACATCTTGTCTGCGAACATGAACACGTTTTCGTTAATTCAGCCTTATTATCGAAGATCTACCGAATAATCATTAAGAGTACAAAAATTTAAAAATATTTAATTATAATAAGCATTATTAAATATTATTCATTGGGGGATATTTTGTACTTTTAAATTGTTTCTATGTCTACTTTTTAATTTCCTTATCTTTGAGAGATTGCCGAAATACACAAAAGAAAGAGTTTGGTCATGTTTTTCTCTCTCTATTTATTTTTCCTTTTTTTATGACGTTTTGCAGAACACACATTTGTCAAATATCATTCGTCTATATGATTTGATTTAAATATATTCTACTGGAAACTGGCTTTGATATTTTACCATGTAATTACATTTTCAAAATTTAAATCTTTTTTCCATGCGCGCCCTAGCTGTAAAGCATATTTTTTCTTGCCAATATATAAATACAAAAACTTCTGGTGGCAAACAACCTTTCATTTGAAACAGATATTTTTATTAACTAAATTATCCGCTTACAGATGCCATTCAGCAAAATCAGTTCTATTAAAATATATATAGCTGTACTCAAAGCCTATTTGCAAAAACTAATCTCGCCTTCATATCGATATCTTGTTTTTACATTAAAAAAGACTTGGCTATATTCTGAGTACAATATCACTACACTGGAATTCCAAGTTTTTAGATGCTTTCTCTAACAATGGTTCGTATCTTCTCAATGAAGGAAACATATTTCAGAACCAGGGTGATTCTCTACGTGAATCAGTTTTTCTCATTACCAATGAGTAATACCACAATGTTAAAAAGTAATTTTATGTTTTATTTAAAAACACAATAAAACTTAAAATATTGCTGAAATAATAATTAATAAATTTAATACTGAGTATTTATTTCATTTGATAAGAAAAGCAGGCTTTTTAATGTTTTGCTTAGTTTTTGGTATTCATTTACTGTAAATCGTACTTATGAAAGTAAAATTGAATTTATTTGTTAGACTCATTTTACTTTTCTTATAAATAAGATTATTTTTATACTAATTCAGTGCACATAGTTTTCTTAAAATATTTAATATAAGGTACTGATTAATATTAATTTTATTTCAATATTTAAAACTTTATATCTGGGAAATGGTACAATTATGATGAAAGATATCTATTTTAATGTGTATCTTTATGCTTATATATAGTTTCGATCATTGACCACATCAAAACATAAATACACATTTTCCTTAATGTTTTTCAATACCATCGGGAGTTACAAAAGGATATAAATATGGTATATTTATTGATGCATTCTGTTTCATATTTTGCTTTATACATGAGCTTACAAGTTCTTTATGTTTCTAAAATCTCTCCACTCTCATTTAAATTATACTTATTAAAACTGTGTGGCCCTGAATCAATAATTAAATTCACTGTAATATTGGACATAATATAAATTTAATACTTTGGGTGAAATAAGGATTAAAATTATTTTCTTTTAAATAATTTATATACACTACTGGCCATTAAAATTGCTACACCAAGAAGGCGACATGCAACAGACGAGAAATTTATACGAAAGGAAGAGGTTGCTGTGATATGCAAATGATTAGCTTTTCAGCGCATCCAGACAAAGCAGGCGCCAGTAGCGACACCTACATTGTGTTTAAATGAGGAAATTGTTCAGCCTGTTCCTCATACACAAATTGCATTTGAACGTTGTTGCATACTGAAAAGTTGTTGTGATGCCTCGTGTAGTTGTTGTTGTTGTTGTTGGGTTGGGTTTTATGGCGCAAAGTCCAATAAGGACAAGCTGCGCCTGATGCCTCGTGTAAGAAGGTGAAATGTGTACCAGCACGTTTCTGACTTTGATAAAGGACAAATTGTAGCGCACCGGGATTGCGGTTTATCTTATGGCAGTATTGATGCTCGCGTCGGTCGAGATCCAATGACTGTTAGCAGAATTTGGAATCGATGGGTTCAGGACGGTAATACGGAACGCCATGCGGGATCTCAACGGCCGCCTATCACTAGCAGCCGAGAAGACAAGCATATTATCCGCATGGCCGTGATGGATCGAGCAACCAAGTCACGAGCCATGAGTCAAGAAACGGGGTCGTTTGGAAGACAACAAGTGTCTGCACGAACAGTTCGACGACGTTTGCAGCAGCATGGACTCTCAGCTCGGAGACCATGGCTTCGGCTTCCCTTGACGCTGCGTCATAGACAAGAGCGCCTTCAATGGTGTGATCAACGACGAATCTGGTTGCAAGAATGGCGAAACGTCATCTTTTGAGATGAATCGAGGTTCTGTTTACAGCATCATGATGGTCGCATCCGTGTTTGGCGGCATCGTAGTGAACGCACACTGGCAGCGTTTATTCGTCATCGTCAAACCGGCCCATCACCTGGCGTGATGGTATGGGGTGCCATTGGATACACGTTTCGGTCATCTCTTGTTCGCATTGACGGTGCTTTGAACAGCGAACGTTACATTTCTGGTGTGTTACGACCCATGGCTCTACCATTTATTCGAGCCCTGAAAAACCCTAGGTTTCAGCAGGATAATGCCCGACCGCATGTTGCCGGTATTGTACGGACCTTCCTTGATACGGAACATGTTCGGCTGTTGCCCTGGCCAGCACGTTCTCCAGACCTTTCACCAAAAGAAAACGTCTGGTCAATGGTTGCCGAGCGACTGGCTCGTCACCAAACGCCAGTTACTACGGTTGATGAACTGTGGCATCGTGTTGAAGCTGCATGGGCATCTGTACCTGTACATGCAATCCAATCTCTGTTTGACTCAATGCCCAGGCGTATAACTTCTGTTATTACTGCCAGAGGTGGTTGTTCTGTGTACTAATTTCTCATGATCTATCCAGCCAAATATTTTGAAAATTTAATCACTGGTTATTTCTAGTATAATATATTGGTCCAATAAATATAATTTTGTTATCTGCATTTCTTCCTGGTGTAGCAATTTTAATGGCCAGTAGTGTATATAATTCCTTTTTTTTAATCTTTAAAATATAACTTTATGTAAATTATTTGTGATGTAAGTTTTCTAGAAATTACCAGAAAATGCTAGCATTAAAAGTTTTTAATGTAACATAATTTTTTTTTCCTTAAATCTCAGAAATATAGCTTGTAAAAAACTTAAATTTTGAGTTCATCAGAACAGCTAAGAAGATTGTGAATTTCTTTTAAAATTTAGGAGTACATTTTTTAGTTATTTATTTTGTATACTTTACTCATCTGTAATCCTAGTTGATTTCTAAAAATTGATATAATTATCATTGATATATATTTAATTAACTATTTTTATATTATTTCAGAGGGCGATTCTTTAAACTATTAGAAATTTATGTTATAAATTACTTATGTTCCTTTATTATAATCTTGGAAATATGTAAGATTGAACTTAAAAAATTGCATTGAAATTTTAAAATCGGGTGTTTAGAATATATATTATGTCATTTAATTGAAATTACTTTTAATTAACTCAATTCTTTGGCACTATTTTTAATAAAACATTTATCAAAAAGGAATAAATGTTCATTTTATTTTCTTCTTAGTGTTATGTATCATGTGCATGCATATAATGTTGCAAATAATTACTGTTCACGGACTTCCTTAAAAGCGTAAAATTGAAATTGAGTAAAAGGATTCCATGTTACAAAGATTTCATAATATGAAATTTACTCATTTTTTTTTATGAATTTTAAGTTTTGAGTGAAAATTGGCATTAGTACCTAAGGAGGATAACCAAATCTTTCAACTATTGAATTTATTGCTGCTAACTATTTAACTTTTCTTGGTTAGATTTCTTTTCATTGTAAGATTGTTAAAAAACTGTTTTTTGGATTCTCCTTATTCCAATTTATAATGTTGTGAAATAATGCCTAAATTTTCATAAAAAATAACAAATTTTTTATTTATGTATGTTTTATAGCTTTATCAACACACATTTTGCCCTGTTTTTCCAAATGTTAATATTTACTATTATTAATCAATATCACAATATTTGATTTTTATAATTTATTTGAATATTTATCAATTTCTATTATATTTTTTTAATAAACTTTTAGTCTTCTAGTAATATATTCATTAAGTAATAGATTATTTATCAATATTAAAATTAAATTTTGAAAAACTCTTGTTTTTGTATAATGTTACGGAAATATTGTCAAATTCAGACAAATATTAAGAAGCTACATTTATTCTTTTATTATTGTTAAAACAAAGATGGCATTCGTAATAATAAAACGCTGATTGCTAAGTTTATAAAGTAAAGAATATGTTAAATACAATGGAAATTTCTTAAACATTCATTTCAACTTTCTTATATTTCAACATTAAATTTCTATTTTATTTTAATGAAAAATATATTGTTTTTTTACAAACGTTATATCAATGAATTAAAAAAAAAACAAATATATTAAAAAATAAATATATTACAAAAACAAATTGATCATGGTTTTCTTGCTAAAGTTTTTCTGTTTTTGAATATTTTTTAACAAAATATTTCAAAACGCATTTTTAATATTCATTTGTTGTTTATATTGTTTTTTAGATGGTGGAACAACAGAATGAACCTTCAAATAGTGTAAAATGTAGATGAATCTGAATGTTGTGCCATATTTAGATGTTTGCTCCAAAGTACTCTTGTTTTGAAGTGTGGTTCAAATAAATGAAGAAAACTTGTAAATTAAAAACACTAAACAAATTATGTAAATTTATTTTTAAATGTAAATAAAATAAATTGTCAATGCATTCTTATTTTGAATACCATCATAAGTAAAAAATGTTACTTGCATTAATATTTTTATATTTAGGGGCTTCACTCTCCGATTTTATTAAATTTTAATTTCAAAGTTATAAATAATACACATATTAAACATTCAAAACAAATTGCCCTTATAAGAAATAACACAACAAATACCATTTGTAAACAATAAAAAATGTAATCTTAAATGTTAAAAAATGTAAGCTATAAAATAACGGCTGCCATCTTCTGCCCAATGGGTGCCTAGAAACTTTTTTTGTTGGGTAATTACCATTTATATTAAGTCTATCAATATACAATAATGTTCAAATTAATATAGTTCTGGAAATATAATCTCATTTCATTTACCATTTTTACTGAGGAAATTTAAAATTATGCATGAAATATTTAGATTGAAAATCATGCAAATACTTTAACAAAAACTTAAAAAGTGCTAAAACTTTGAATTAGCTTGTGAAACTCTATACTTATTATGAAAACATGTGTAAACAATTAAAAAAGTATTCTCAGTGAAAAATAAACTTCTGCTTTGTTGACAGTATAATTAACATGTGCTTAAAATAAATTTCTTTGTTAATTTCACAGATTCGATGTAAACAGTTAGAGAATTAAGATAACCACATTAAGATAACCGTAACAGATTGTAATATAAGCATGCCATTTGTGCAATAATGCTTTTATAATCAAAATCAAATGTCTTATTTTGTGAGAAAATCTTTTATAAGG
Organism: Latrodectus geometricus; assembly: GCA_026290005.1. Lineage (NCBI taxonomy): Eukaryota > Metazoa > Arthropoda > Arachnida > Araneae > Theridiidae > Latrodectus > Latrodectus geometricus. The sequence continues at coordinate 4,414 of JAPDSC010078820.1, read as the reverse complement.
CCAGAAAAACTAAAGTTATTTGTTTATTTGAAACAATTATGGTGTAATTATGATTACATTTCTTTATTTTAGTTTCTTTATATGGTTAAATTTCATTTCATACAAGAAAATTAGGAATTACCTTTTCTTTTAAGACTAGTATAATAAACGACTTATATTAGAGTTACATTAATTTATGTTTCTGTAGTGTTGCTACATATGATTAAAGATAACCTTTCAATACACATTGCTTACAAAGTTTAAATCTACAAATTCTTCAGAATGCACATGACACATGTGAAATAAGTACATGAGGATTGTCTTAGGACTAGATGATACTTCTCTCCACCGCATTGGCCTGGTTGGTTAGGGTTAGTTCTCAATATAAAAAGGTAGTGAGTTCGAACTCCTGTTTACCGAACATTCTTCTTGCGATGGCGACTGGGGCACGAAAAATATGTCGTGGTTGCAATGTCCTCCATTTTCCCATACCTATACTTTGAATATATTTATTGCAGAATGGAAGTTTAAAACGCATAATATTTCCTCTTTCACATATGTATATTTTTTATGTAATATGCACTTCGCTAAATTCAGTAACGAACAATTTCCAATAAAAATGGAAAATCTAACTCGAGAAAACAAATTGTATTTTTGCAATCATATCCTTGTCACATAATTTTTAAAAAGAAACAATGCTCGCTTCTTGATTCTCTCTTACCGTATACAATATACCTTAAGGCGTATCTCATCTTTATCAAATCAATACTTCAACAAGGAGGAAGTAAAACACGATAGATAGCGCTCATTTTATCCGTTTATTCATCATTATGAACTTTTTCAGAAGTTTTTTGTCTTCAGAAGACAAAACTGGGACCTCTTGGGAGGATGAGTGACACAATAATACGTCCTCAAGTAAATTGAATGTTCCCATCAAGAAGCTGAGGACAATAGACTCCATTCTTTCGAGTATTTCCTCAGCACTTTTTTGTTGTGATGAGACGAGTCAAAAAGTAGAAGCTACTCCTATTTGAGAGAACGAAATGAGTGATATTTCAACAGGAAAATGTTTGATAAAACTAAAAGAGATGTGTTCATATTATTTGAAAAATAACTTTCATTTTCTATAAAATACTTTTTATCTTTAATTTTTGAAAAAAAAACTATAAGCTCATTTAAGTTATTCATAATTGTATCGTTAAAACATTATATATAATTAAATAAAAGACTAGTTAAAACTTACATTGCAATTTTAACTTTTGGGATTTTTAAGATTTATGTTAATCTTAAAAAATTCAAACATTGCTTTTGTAATTTTTTTTTATAAAAACATGATATAAATGAATAAACTTTAACTTTGGAAATCCATTAATATTATGCATAGAATTCTACAAAGTTTAATTTAAAATTAAAACATCGACTTATCTTAATTCTTACTAAATAATTATTTAAAAATATAGAACAAGTTAAAAAGTAATAAAATATTAAAATGTAAGATTAAATATTTTATATATATATATTTGTTATCTGTATTGAGAATTCATAGTTACTAGGTTTTGGAATAATTTTTGAGAGATATTCTGAAAATTTCTAAGTGTTTTTTTCGTAGCTATATTGGAGTACCTCATGATAATAATTATTCCTTCAAAAATGTATCAATTCTAGACTAAATAAATTATTCCTGGAATTATTTTGTTAGTTTATAGATGTAACATAACCTTTCAAAATTATAAAACTGTATTTTTATTTAATTTCAATTTTAGCTTTATTTTGCTTACTTAAATTTAAAGATATTTATTGTAAAAATTTTATTAAAATGCTATCACCTAACCTCAACCAAGAAAAATATTTTAATGTGTTAAAAAATTCCACAACAACAAGAACATTTGCATCAATATGAGGTACACAAATAACCAGAAACTTGTATGGAATTGACTTCAACTAATGTTGAAATAATGCAGCTGATTATATTTCAATTATTCTTTATTAAGAGTTTGATTTTATAATTCATTTTATTATTTGTACATCTTTGGTTATTCAAATTTATGTATCAATTAAAGCATTCTATTAATTTATGAATATCATTAAAGTTTGTGAAAATCGTTCGAATGTTGATACTCAAAAAACTATAGAGTGATCATCTAAATATTCAATTCAATTCTTCTTTAATGTCTTTTAGCCTATATATATTTGCCAAATTTATGGACAAGTGAAAACTTTTTATTTCTTTATAGAACCTTTTGTCTTATAAGGATTTTTTCTCAATATAAAAACTCAATTGAACTGCAATTAAGTATCTTTACATATATAATTGATGAACAATCAATACAGCTTCCCTGATAACCCTATGTCCTACCTGTAAAAATGGTGTATGATATACAATCAAAGAAAAGGAAGGAATTGCATAAAAACAACTATTCTTGCCTTTTAACCTCTAAAAATAAATTCGTCGATAAAATTTTTTAATCTTCTTCAAAAAGGGGTAACTAATTGCGATGAAAAAACTATAGCAACAATTAAATAATTAACAAAACAATATTAATAAAACATTATAGAACATATCACATAGAATGCGAAATGCACTTTCATAAATAATAATCATTAAGTATCATGAAATCATAAAATTTCATTAAATTAAAAATAATAAAATATCATAAAATTCTGATAGTAAGTGGTAAGTCAAACTAGAATGAATAGTTAATAAAGGATTTTTAAGCCAATATACAGAATAGTTTGATGTTCGAAATACGTATTTTCATCATCATCAAGCAAAATAGATTATAATCAAAGCAAGAAATTAAACAAAATGAAAGTTGAGTATTAAAATAAATTTGCAAATAAATTCTATTTACGATAATTGACAGAGCTATTTTAAATTATTAAAAAAATATTTGTCCTTGATTTAGAGACTTGTATTAAAATTTACGTTAGTACAAGTCACTCAATGTAAAACATTTCAGAACTTAGCAAAAGAAGTGGGTTTTATGCAACAAAATGAATCCTGTCTACTTATCAGGATGAAAGAACCGTTACATTTACTTGTTATCTCTAAATAACATATTCATGAAAATGTACGCATTCTTAAAATGCTAATGGCAATTTCAATACTTAAATTAGCTTAGAGCTGTTTTAAAATATTCTAACGGATAGTATTTATTTTTCATTGCAAAATCATTTTCAGAGGTTCACATTTGCGTTTTTATTTTAGTAAAAATTATTCTTATTATTTTTTAATCATATTTTCAGCATATATTTCGCGGTATAAGAAAATATGGAAAATATTCACTTAGATACTTTTAATATAATTTTTATAATTTGTATTGCATCTTTCATCAAAATTATTTATTGGCGTTCCGTCAAAAATGGTGCTAATATATTGTTCCAAAGTTTGTAATAAATTTTGAAGTTTATACATCTATGGAACAGAGTGCCAGAAAATAACCCATTTAATTTTTATTGTAAATATCTTTTCAATTTTACATTTTATACAATAAATTGATTTTATCACGTATTGGAATTTCTTTTAATTTAGAATGGTTTGGCTTCTCAAATTTGTTTAATTTAAATATTTCAGACTTTGCATGATATTAGTGCAATGTATTTAATGTAAACATTTGAGATTTATTTTTATGTGATATTATTAAATTTTTTGGTAAATATTTTAAGCCAAAACTTAAATAATTAAACTTTATTTCGTCTCTATCAATATGTATAAGCAATAAAGAGCAACATTTTTTTAATAAACTTAAACCAATTTCAATTCATTGAATGACATTGAGGCTATTCTCAGATTTTTCAAAAGTCTTAGAGAAATTTAAGCAATTAGCTAATAAATCTACCGATAATATTTTACCACGTTATACTTTATCATTCATAAAATAATTTATATGTTAATTTCATAGTATCTGTAGATTAATAAGAGTATAAATAACATTCACTGGTTAATTTGAATCGTTTTTGAGCTAATAATAAAAATGTAAAATATTACTCTTCTTTTATTGCTTGGGAAATTTCGACATATTAAATTACATAAAATTAAAATAAATAATCATTTGTTCTTTGATTGTAAAGAATGCTACATTTCTTTTACTTTTAAATAATGTTGTTACTGTCGTGTGCCAGCCAGGATGGCAATATGGAGAGCGCAGCTTCACGCTTCAAATTGTACTGTCATTTGGTGTGGAGTTCGACTTCCTCAATACACACATGCAAGGTCCCCTTTCGTAGGAGAGGCAACCATTCACACTTGGAAAGGACGAAGACAAGGGAACAAGAAAAAGTACATCGATGCCCCAGCCAGGAATCGAACCCAAGACATCTCCATCCCTAGTCAAGTACACTGACCACTAGGCAAGTATAGGTAGCTTTACTTTCGAATAACAATGTAAAATGTTTATAAAAATATCAAGGATTTTAATAAAACAATAATAATATT
>JAPDSC010078816.1:11628-22848 GCA_026290005.1 Latrodectus geometricus | reverse complement strand
CAAGAATTAAACCCACAACCTAATGATTGTGAGAATGAGAATTTAACAACAAGACAACTGTGTCTGACTGAAAAGCCTTGTTTCTTGAAATAATCAAAGCTATTTCAAAATCTATTCAGTCTCTAAATAAATACTTTTTATCTATTTTCAACACAGTATGTCAGACAACCAGCAAAAAAAGGGTTCTGTTAATTTGCAAGGAAAGACATTAACTTCTTTAATGCTTATATTGTTCTGTTTTCAGTAAAATCAAAAGTTTTAGTATTTCGTATGCGTTTCAGACAATACTTTTGGATATAATTAAATTAACTCACAAACTTAAGAAGTCAATACTTTATCCTATTTCTTAAAAAAAAGTATTTTCGACATTAACACATGAAATTCAGACTATATATTTTATACAACAATACAATTTAATCCGTTTCTTTAATTGTATGTGAAAAACTCATAAGACCTATGCATTTCAATGCATAGTATTCATTTATGAAGTATTTAATTATTACAAAGTGATTAATTTTGAAATTAAATACTTAGGATATGAATAAATTTGCTACTGAATTGCTGTATTTCTAATTGAAAAGGAATTGTAAAATTAATTTATAATTTAATGCTCCTGTTTTGAAAAATACTTTGGCTAATAAACTGCGGACAACTTTTATAAATGAAATTTTTGTACTTATAATTTCTTTTACTGAGTTAACTTTCAACTTTTTTGAACTGCAAATCTAAGAAAATGAAAGAAAGAATAATCACACTCACATATTTTTAAATTCATCATTTACAAAAAAGATTTTGCAATTAAAGTTCCAGTTCATTAGGCATTTGCTAAAATATTTTTTTACATTCTTAAATATAATAAACAAATTTCTTTAAAAATTTAGGAATGAATTTCAAAAGTATGTGAAATAAATCGATTTCCAGTCAGGGAAAATATACTTTAAATAGGTGAATAAAGCATTTCAGTAAGAGTGCCAAATTTTAAGCTGATGTATTGAAACTATAGACATAAATATTACAAATAGTGAGTCCTAAAATTAAATCACTGAAAAATATTTTTTGAAGGAACAAACCATTCCTTCAAAAGCTATATTTCCTGAGATATAAGATCGAAAATCGAAAAAAAATTATAAACACTAATATTTCCAACAAAATGTTATAATTTTGTCTTTTAAAAATAGGAAGTAAATATTAGTATTTTTAGATGCATTTCCTTATGGAAATAATTTTATAGATTCATGTTAGACTCAATATTATAAACTGAAATATTATTATTACACTTGTTCATCAAAAAGATAAATGTATAAAAATTAAATTATAAATAATAAAAACATTGGGGCGCCGGTAATATTCTTTATTGAAAACTAAATTCAAAATAGAATATTATCAAAAACCATATTCATATCAACTGTTGTTGCTCAAAACATTCGGAAATTTTGACATTATCATCTTTTTAATTATTTAAATGCCATACAGATTATTTAAATAAATAAAAATGTTTGGGATTATTAATAAATAATAAAGAAATAAACATGTTTTGATAAATAGCAATGCATATAATAAAAAATAAAACTTTAATAGTTGTCAATCTATTTCTCAAACAAAAATATCGCCTAACTTCGTCAATGTAATTTGGCAAAAGCACAAGTACTTATCTTTATTTGTTGTGCAACACCCTCGGAGAAATTTGACTCTAGTAATACAACAGAAGAATAAGGAGAAAGTATCTTTGGTGAAAATCGATAAAGAACAAATGAACACATCTTCCAAGAACCAAAAATGTGCTCTTTAATATGTCCTCAGGATATTCCTCAGAATCTCTTTGTTACTGAAGTAATATTAGATGTTCCTTAACTACAGCAACATAAGGAATGGATGGTAGAGATGAAAACTGACTACGTATAATACAATGAAAATAGTGAAAATAAAAACTGACATTAATTTTCAATTTTTGGCCAGGAATGGATTTGATTAAATGTATGGTTAATATTATAAATAATAATTTTCGTTTCAATAATTTTGATATTTATTTACTTGATTTTAATATTAAGAAAGATCACTTTATGTAGATTAATATAATTTTCTATTTTTATAGTATACAACATTGTTTGTACTATGATATTAACATGATTGTTTGGTTACATAATACTTTATGAAGTTTGAATTCTTGTAATATAAATGAAGGTAATTTTATATTTAAATACAATTTTTAAATTGTAAGTAATCAACATATTTCCTATACACATTACTACTGTTTGAAATCTCTCAGGCGGAAGTAAATATTTTAAAAAATTGAAATACTGATGTATTTTTTAGACAAACAAATCATAAAAATCCATGTAAATATATAGAAAAAGAGATTGATATATCAAATTAATACAGAATCATTTTCAGTACAAAAAATAAATATTTACATAAAATTAAGTCAACTGAAATTTTATTATTTTTAAATTATTCACATAGTCACACACCTATTATGTTTAATTATACAGTTGCACTAATATTTTACATTAGAGTAAATATAAGGAAATGCAAGAGTAGGAATAAGTGTATTTTGTGTTTTATTATTTAATCATTCTTAGCTTGATATTGCTTTGAAAATTGCTTTGAGTATTTAACAGTTGTATTGTATATTGTAGTGACTAATCCTGACACAATATTAATAAGTAAATGCCCATGAAGATAAAATTGATCTGTTATTTGCAAATAAAATTAGATTAACGTGTTTTAAATTAGTTAATAAATGTGATTATAAATTAATGTATTTTTTTAAATTTTATTTATTCATATTAGTCCCATTAAAAGCAATGTTAGTAAAAATTCCTTGAGTACTTTATTTGATTTTTTAAATTAAATATAAGAAAGAAAAGTGCTTCTTTTAGCAAGCGTTTACATTTTTTATTAAATTAACTTAAATTCGTTTCAAAATTTAAAAGTTAAGCCTTACTGTACTCAGTACTCGTTAATATAATTAAATGATTATATAAAATTTTTAAAACATTATTTAATAAAGCCGAATATAAAATTTTAATTTGTTGTTAATGATAAATTTAAATATTAAAATTTGATATGTAAAAAATAAAGGAGAATTAATTTATATCGCTGTGTTCCTTATACAAAATTTTATATCATTTGTATAACAATTAAAGTAAGTTTGATTAGGTGAAAATTTCCCAATTATTTAATGCTTGAAAGAATTGCATTTAATTAATTAATCTTCTTAATTGTATTAATCTGCTTAGTTAAAGATTTAATTACAACATTTTCTGTAAATTTTAGTGATAAAACAACTTCGAATGCATTCTGAAAACAAATATCTACGTAGCTATAATTTAGTAACAGACACAATGAAATCTTTGTTTCCTAGTATACGTGCTTTAATTTTGCATCTATTTTAAATCAAACCAATTGAAATTAATTAATTTTATATATATTAACGATTACTCTAAAGATTAAGATCATCAACATGAATTACCTAATTCATCATGATATCATGAAAATAAAAGCTTTTCCATGAAGATCAAATAAGTTTATTCAATTCGAATCCATTTACCAAACAAATCATCATGGATGTAAAATATACTTATAAATAATTGTAATTTGATTTAACTGGATGTAACTTATTAATTTCTGATAATAATCGAAGTAAAGTTCTTGAAATTAAATTAGTATATGTCTATTTTTTTTAAAACTAACTTAAAAATTCAAATGTTTCAAAGATTTGAGAAATTTTTTAAAAAATTTAGTAGAAAATAAATGTCTGTTTTATTAAATGATTAATTAATGATTTATTAAATGTTTTATTAAATGTTTTATAAATTCTAATAGAATCGAATACAATAGAAAAACTATGATAGTCATTCAACATAAGCAATTAATTCTCAGAGCTACTCAAACAGTAGAGTTGCAGTCTTAGTTACTGGATAACGTAATATGCTCAATAGACTTTTCTGTAATCAAATTTATAACATATTAACTTATGGTGCACTTTTATTTGCTAAAAATATAATTTTGTTTTATTCATTGTATTTTCAAAGATAAGGGAGTTTTCAAATATAAGTAGTAATAGTAAATAGATATTTTTTCAAAAATGTATTTTCTCTGAAATTTTTTAGATATCAAATATGTATGCAAAAATTAATCAATACTTAAAATATTGTTAAAAGTGTTCATTTTAATTATATTACTGATGATTTGAACGCCTTTCATTGCATTTTGATATTCATATCAATTCATGTTTTTTTTTAGAAAAGTAAATTTTGCTATTATATTTGAAATAAAAAATATATTTATAAAAGTTATTGAAATTTAAAAATCAGAAAAATATGCTCATTATATAAAGCTCTATTATATATTTTTTATTTTCACGTTGTAATGTATAGTTTAATCTTAAACAGAATGTTATAAGAGTAAATCAAAGATAATAAAATATTTCAATTAAACTGTTTAAATGATCTGAAATCCAGATATAATAGTGATTGCGTTACAAAAGTGATATTTTTTTAAATGTATAAATACAAGTTTAAAATTTAAATTTAAATACCTTATTTCCCATAAAATCTAACGTATTTATGCGAAAATAAAAAGCAGATATTCTAATCAAGTGGTATTTCTGCTTTACTCAAATTTGAATTACGCCAGATGTATTTAATTCATTTTTTTCAATAAAATGTTCATAATTAAAAGCAATATCATTCCATTATTTGCCTTGTATGTACTGCAATTTAAAAATACTCTCATTTCTTATATGACACTTTGCTTTGCAATTTATATAGTAGCATAACTTCAGTATTTCTTCTAATACAAATTGTATTATTTTGCAAAAGTCATTACTAAGTACATTTATTAATATTATTTGATTAAAAACTAATGTTAACAAAATTACTCAAATATATTTTTTCACATTTTATCTTGATAATGATTGCTTGTTAATTTATTTACAGTGAAATTAAAATTTGATATAAAAACAAGTTTTGTTTCACATACAGATTTTTTTTTAGTAATATTACTTTAAACAAAAGTGAACTAAATCTTAATTTGATATTTAAAATATTTATTATTAAAATATTATTTAAACACAATATTTTGAGATTTATTAATTGTACTTCCAAAATAGGTTTATACTAATGAAACCTATTTAAAGGAATATTATATCTATACAATTGATATTTTACTATTATTATTTGGAATTCAAAGTAGAACAAGTAATCATTGCATAGATAATTCTATCTGTGGTGAGTACTAATTTTTTATAGAAAATTTATCAGTATGGGAAACCAACATAAATGATTCTCAGTTTTTCCAACTTCAAGAAATATTTCTCTACTTCTATATATTTAGTCCAGATCTAGTCTTGGATTATTGAAAAAACTTTCAAGAAAGATCTAGTCACATATGAAAGAACAGAGAAGCCACAGTAGAAAATGGCTAGGAAGCAAAAGAAAAATAAGTAATCATGCCTCCAAAGAATCAGAAGGGGAGTTTTTTTCTGCTTTGAAACCTTTCCTGACACTAAACCAACATTAGATTTTCTTTTCTTATGCCTTGGGCAAGCAATGAATGAAACTGCAAGGATAAATATTGATGGTCGGTAATAGGCAAAGGAATCTTCAAAATAATGATTGTTTGCAATTTTTATGAAGAATATTTTCTGTTGTCAACTTTACGTGAGGTCTGTAAATATTTCCCCAAAAAACATTCCTAACTCTAAATGTGATTTTACGTTGAAGATATAAAAAAGTAGAAAAACGTGCCTACGCAGGGAATTGTTTATAATAAATTTTAGAATACTAGCTCTTCTGGTTAGTTTATATTTGTTTATAAAAGTATGTTATATTTACTTGTATAGTTTGAAATATTCGTGGTTTAAAAGTTGATAGATTATTTTCTATAATACAAAATAATGACATTTTACAGTAATGTTATATAAAAACCAACATATTTTTGCAATATACGGAAAATTGGCAAAAATGAACAATAGATATACAAAGTGCCTAATAAATAATTATCCCTCCTGTTACCTTATATCACTGATAGATACGGTCCTCAGATAGCTGATGAATTATAAAAATAATATTGTACACCTTACAGTACGAAACTACTTGTAACGCTTAGAAATGATAAAATTCGTAAGTTCCTTTTCTTTATGGAGAACTAAATTAATTACGGAAATAAAATCAGTAGCAAAGTTGTAAAACAGAAACGATGTAATGTTAAAAGAAATTTCATTAAGAAATATGTGAGAAAATAACCCGAAAAAAAGTATGGTACATGAACGAGTTCCAACACTTACTACATAAAGAGTTAGAATGAAGATGCTTTCACCTTCAGCAATTAATGATCTCATGCAAAAGGATTGAGAATCAATGATTAATTTGTTTATTGATAGTTGTTCTGTTCTAGGAATTCCATTGAGTTCCAGTGTTGGAATTCGTGGATAAATCTCTGTGTTGTACACTTTCTTTTCTTCTATCTTTGATCCCAAGTTTCGTTTAGCAATAATCTAAACTTAGTCTACAGTTTTGCAATTAATTTCCTTCTGGTTTAGATTTTAAAAAATAGAATCTAAACTTTACCGGTAGAAACTCCACCGTTTCGTCTTATCACGCATGGCAATTTTTCTATATCTAAACATTTTTCGAGACCATAACTGTAAGTATTCGAAAGTTTAGAAATAAAATAAAACTTTAAGTAGACATTCTATATAATCTGAATAATCAAAATATTTATTCTTTATTCATTAAATATTTCATACAAAATGTTTCAGTTAAATTACTTTATAATTATATGGATAATATAATTAAACATACTATAGGATATTTTTTCCAGAAAATTATTTAAAAATGGGAAGGTTCCTAAGTAATTTTGCTGCAATTTTTTAAATGTTTTCGGCAATTAAATCTATAAGTAATGCAACTGACAATTTATTTCTAAACATGTTTACAACAAATAAAAATTACTAAAATCAATATGAAATAATTTTAAAATTTTAAATAAATAATAAATCTATAAAAAATTATAACATACACATGAGAAAAAATTGTTTTTTTTTTTTTAGTCATGGAAAAATATTTGTATGTGGTATAAAGGAACCGATTTTTATTATCATGTATAAAATTCTTCATTTAATATATCGGTGTTTCATACTGTTTATTGAAAAATTAATCAATAATAAAATTAAGAATTTAATTTTTTTGTATTCGCAAAACATTTTACTTTTTATACAATTATGAAATAGCATGGGTAATTTTTAAAAATTAACTACAAAAAATTAACATTTATTTTATGATTTATATGCAAAGATTGTGTTTATTTTTATTATATAAAAATCAAACGAATGAACAAATTCTTATATAAAATTATTTATTTTTTGAATAATAGTGTTTTTTAAACTATTTCTTTTACAAAAGTTAATTATTTTTTATCAAACAAAATCAAATTTTCCCAAGAAATTGCAGTGGCTTAACATGTTAACTAATGTTCTGAAATTAATAGCTTTGTGAAGATAAAAAGTAAATCCAATCCAAATTAAATATAGATGAGAGCGTTACATCTGATTTTAAGTAATGACTATAGAAAGGGATAAACAGATAAGTTTTGAAAAGTGTTGAAATGTTTCATCTATCTTTAAGTGCATCAATGGAACAAGCCTTTTGTGGCAAATTAATTGAGATTAATGATCCTCACTAAAGGTGGATGGGGAAACTTAATTAAGCGATCAGATATCAAAACTTTCAGTAAGATGGTTATCTTATTAATATAATAGTATTTAAATTTTAAACCGTTGAATAAAATTTAATTAAACCTGTGATAAATATGTAAAATGTCAATTCGGAAGAACAACTAAATATCTGCATTTTATTGCGGTGTTTATTAATATAAAACTAATAAAAACCTCAATAAAATGCAGACATTATCTTATACTAAATCTGATGACATGTAATAGTGAAATATAGAAGACATTTCTTTCTTTTTTGCTAACTTAGCTAAATTAGAGTACATTAATTTAGTTAAATTAGCAAAATAAATGTCTTCTTACATAAAAGTTAAAATCGAAGACAATTTCGGATAGGTTTTAGCAATCATTGCAATTTTTTTTAAATCCATGATTATTTCTCCTAATTTTATGGATAAACATATATATTAATATGTAATAAAATCTGTATATTCACAGCCTTTGAGAAAGAGAGAAAATGCTCTCCCAATATGTAAGGTTTTATTAAAGAGAAATTTCAAGTGTTTCAATATATATACAATGCATATCTCATATAGAGATATTAAACTATTTACGTAAAATGTGTTTTACTGTGCATTAATAACGTAAAAACCTTAATCATTATATAAAATACTCTGATTTATGTAAAAATTATTAATCAAATCAACGTCTCAAGAATCAAAGTATTAAGATTCAGTACTAAAGTTAATATGATAATTAATAAACACTAAATAAAATGTAATACTTTTTAAAGTTTAGAGGATATTTCATAAATATTTTTGATAGTTAAATTTACATTGAAATAGTTTTAAATATCTTATCCTTGCTATTTATCAAAATAATAGTCTTGACATTCAAATTGAATAAAAGCAACTTTGATATTTAATCCTTAAAATATCCTTTAAAATCATTAATTATGATAATTAACTAAATGTTAATTATACAATGAATAATTCTCAATACATAATTTGTACCGAAATAACTATTCAGATCATATAATAAAATAATAAACCAATGTAAAGAAATGTGTGTTATGATTTCATCTATTATTTAATATTGTTATTTTATTAAAAATGTATATATTTAATTTAGGAAAATAATTTTATTCCCTAACATCAGCAATTTGAGTGCTTAAACAGATTTATGTAAATACCAAAGTACATAAACGTGTGTATGATAATGTGCCCAATATTCATAACAGAATCAAATTGCGAAATATTTAGTAGTGAATATTTTACAACTAAAGAGTGTCAACGCTTTATTTCTTTATATATACATTCCTAATATAAAAAATATTAAAATATCTCTTTGAAAAACTATCCTCTGAAATTAAGTGATTCAGCATATCATTAAAATTTCAGAAGCTCATTTCTTCAATCTCATAAATAGACCAGAAGGAGAGATACAATATTTTGCAAATAATTAAAATGACATTGAATAATAAAATGCTTTATAATTCACTCTCAGATTTTTTTGTAGATTGCTTTTGATTTTAGTCACTTTAATAATCAGATGATAAGATAGTTGTTAGCTTTCCATAATATGGGTAATTATTAAGAATACATTATTTTAAGTTAAAGATATTGGTTTGCTATGACTTCATACATTAGACAGCATAATAGTGGAAGGGCATTGTAATAAATTTGAATATTTATAGCAATCAGCTTTCGAGGATAATTTTACATAGATAATTAACCATGTGTATAAAAAGTACTCATACATCACAAGTGAGGAAATTTTAAAAGCCCCCAAGCACGTGTCTAGCAATTGTACACTGATAGGAATTTAATAAAAGAGTTTCCACTCCGAATAGTAATGCTGTGGCTTAAAATGCATTGTTTGAAAGGAAGTCCATGTTAGTATTCTATCACAGATATTTCTAAACATCTTAGCTAAGAAAAAATAATTAAAGTCTATTTTATATATAAATAAACTAACTCAAATTTGAATAATATTCTATTTACATGCTATTGAATGCAGTAAATAGATGAATATGTGTGGCCGATAACTTAACGGCAGAAGAAAATATTAAGATTGAGAAATCATTAAAATGCTAAATATTTTAAAGTATTGAATACTTTGAGATGTATTATAACTGTGTAAGAAATAAACGGTATTTTACGCTTTCTGGTAGAAACTCTCCAAGTACAATCAAACAAAATCTTTATGTATGAAATTCTTCGTACAATAGATATTAAAATTGAAAGGAAAGAATTAAAAAATTACAGATTCTTGCTTATCTAAATTTACTTTTGGAATCTAGAGTATTTAATGTATAATATCAAAGACATGTTCCATTCAAATTAAAAACATTTTTTTGCGTAATATCAGAGACAATACGAAAAAAAATATCTAAGTATAAATATATCTAGTGTATACAAAAAACGATTTTTCTTAATGATAAAAAAATTAAGAAAATATGTTAAACAAAAATCAATATTAATATTTATATTGAAATTAAATTTTGAGGAATATTATGCCACACTTTTTTAGAAGCCTAAAACTGTGCTGAAAAGAATTGCTACAATCTTTTCAACACTAGGAAATACAAAGAGTATTAACCTTGTGATCATAATGATTAATAAATGAATATGTAAGCAATATTTTAATCAGTGAAAAAATATCATGTAAAATAAGATGAATAATATTACGTTTACTTAAAGTATCACATTTGTATATGCACATTCAAATGATGAAAAGAAAAATCAATGAAATTTACGGGAAGAAAAGTATTTTTGGCAAAGTTGTTTAAACTCCTGCAGTAACAATATCCTTCATAAAGTACTTTTAACAGATTAAATTCTCTTAAAAATGTTATCGAGCACCATATAATTCATAAAGCTACTGCAGTAACAGTATCCTTCATAAAGCACTTATAACAGATGATATTTTCTTAAAAAATATTATCTAGCACCATATAATTCATAAAGCTACTGCAGTAATAGTATCCTTCATAAAGTACTTATAACAGATGATATTTTCTTAAAAAATGCTATCGAGCATCATATAATTTATAAAGCTAAGTAAATAAAAGATCGTATCCTTTACTATAATCTAGTATTTTAGAATCTTCCGTATTCACTTATTCTTCAGCAATTTTTAATTAAAGATATCTCTTGAGTTCCAACTGACTTACAGAAGCAAATATTTCAAAACTCCTACAAATATAACTTAAGCCACTAATAAATTAGCAGAAACATAAACTAAACGGTTAAAACATTTGATAGAATTTTTATTAATTTATTTCAACTTTTTTCATTTATAACCAGAAAAATTGATAAATTGAGCTAAAGAACTCAACGGAGTATTAGCGTACTTCAGCGTGGTAATTATACAATTATGCTTAAAACTAATATTTAGAACCTCATTAGAATTCTATTGTAGATATGTTTAAAATGAATAATAACAAATATTATGTATGTTATCTATTTCAAAGTGTTTCTCATGTCTAAGGGTCTAGTCTTTTATTATGAATAATAAATTACAAACTTATGTAGTTATTATATACA
>JAPDSC010078808.1:142573-188525 GCA_026290005.1 Latrodectus geometricus | reverse complement strand
ATACATACATACATACATACATACATACATACATACATACATACATATATATATATATATATATATAGCCGCCCAACCTGTCTAGTGATTAGCGTAACTGGTTACGGATGGGGAGGACCTGGGTTCGAATCCCGGCTCGGGCATAGATGTACTTTCTCTTTCTCTCTCTGTGTTTCTTGTCCTTTCCTCAGATGACGGATGAATGTGGCCCGCCCTATAAACGGGTTTGTGGTGGTGTGACGTGGGTGATGCTACTCGTACCTCCGTGACTTGGTTCACAGGTACCCACCGGGTAACGATAAAATGAGTTGCAATTTCCGGCCTTATTGCGGCTAATGTACTATACTTGCTCAAGGGTGCCCGCCATTGGAAACAAATATATATATAGTAACAAGTGATCCGCATAGCTCTTATTCTCTATTTTCCCAAAAATGTTTTGTGTTTTTCTGGTAGTTTTATATTTTCCTTCATTTTATTGAAAAAAATTTAAAAAAAAAAAATATTTACACTGTTTATTAATTTCATTAACACCTAATATTTATATTAATCTAAATGTGTGTGTGTTGCAAACAGAAGCAAATCAGTGATTTTTAAGAATTATTACTTAATCAACAATTTAGTAATTCAGAATTTTAGATTTGTACTTTTATAAATAAATACATAATTAGATTCAATACAATAAAAGATTTTTTCACAGTAGGTACCTCACAATGTAAAAGAAATACCATCACTTCCGTTTCTTATAGCGTTTAAAACTGAAATTTCTAGGAATTCGATTAAATTATAGAACTTTATCGAGCATTGTGCAGTAGAGGTAGGCTATCGCTGTTTTACATAAAAAAGACCAGATGTTCAGAAAAAATACAATAGTTAATTTAACAATATTGTGATGAAAATACAGCGATGTCTACAACTGACCACTCAGAAGCAGGACAATAAGACATTGAGTAGGGATTAAACGTTGTCCTTTTCATGAACAATGGTGGAACAGTTATTTACAAGGTAAATGAGAAGTTCTTTAGTGTATGACATGATTGAGACACCGGTCAGTCAAGGGTAGGAATATCAGTCGTTATAAAAGCAGGTCAACCGCGCACATTCGTCAATCATAATTCATAAAGTCGAAGAGAAATGGATGTGTCAAAGGAGCTCGTTCAGTGTTGTTCATTTTACGATTTCAAAAAACAATAATGTCGCTGTAAGCAACTCCAGATAAATATTCTTATATGCGAAGTTCGTATTATGTCTCCTATGGCTAATTTGTATTAAAGCGATCTTCAAAGTGAAAGGTCCTGCGTTCGGTCTCAGCGACAGTTAAGTAACAAAAGATGGATGCAAGACGGTTCTGCATGTACATAGTAGTTGCTAGGGAATTTTCCAGATTTCCTTTCTGGCGATGCGTGAGTATGGCCTTTCCACGAGAGAAGTCACATAATGGATATTCAAATAGCATAGAGCTTTTTAAACCTTTACTTTGTCCATCACGCAGTACCAAATATATACTATTCTGTATCCCTTTTGAGGTTCACTAAAATGCAATGTAAAAATTCTACGATGAATAAAAAATTTCTTTACTTCGTAATTTACTTTAATAAATGTAGGAAATTAGTGTATTCATACTCACTCTAGCACATCAAAACCCCCTGGAAAAGTTTCACAGTCCATTTTTGAAATTCAGTGTGATTTTGAGCTTCCATTCTTTCATAATTTTAAAACATTTTATAAGCAAAACAAAAATTGATTGACTCAGAAGTTCTTTGATGGAATCTGAGACCTATAAAACATTTTTTCTGTAAATTCGAGCCTACAGTTTTATTTAATCAGGAGGTCTATTTTACTGTACGGGGTGTTCATATTCATTACAAAAAAGTATTTTTACGTTTAATTTCTATGTCAAAAGTTTATTTATTCTATGGTTTTCTTGCTAGAACTAGAAATTCTCTGTTTTATATTTTCTAATGTCTTGAAATTAAAAAGTGCTGTAATAAATATTATTACATAGTTAACTCAATTCGTTTTTCGGGAACCATGAATTTTTCATATTATAATTATTTACTACACACACAACAATTCTTAAATATTTCCCTAAGTTGCTTCTTTCATAAGATTCGTTATAGTTTTAATGACACAAGTTATTTCTTGAAAATTTTCTACGTTTCTTAATATTTTTTTCTGTAAGAAAAGTTTTTTGAAGAAATAAAGAAAACAATTAACCAAGTAATATTTTTTAGCTTTTATTTCAATATCATTCAATAAATTATTTTGACATATTTTATTGAAATAATATTTATTTCAACGTTTATATTTTAAAAAGATTGCGATCGTAATTAGATTTTCCCTAAAAGGTCAGCAAAATTTTTAAAATTCCTCCTTTTGTTCAAAAATTTTATTAAAAGAAATACAAAATAAAAGTTTATCAATTAATAGAATTAAATTTGTTATAAAAATTATACTTTTAAAAATATATTACTTAATATTTTATTTATTATTATATATTTTATTTATTTATTATGTGCGACATTGTCTTTTAATCATCTAAGATGCTTTTCTAAACAATGAAAAAAATTAATTGTTGTGACTTGTGCTTCCTTATAGCTTGTGTTTCGTTTTCTTGCCAAGAGATGGCAGCACATCATAAAAATCATAGAGAATGACTTTTGTGGTTGCTGTATTATCGTATCTCTAATATTTACAAATACTAATCCAATATTCGATTTTAATTCATTTAAAATTATTACTTAAATTTTAATGCTGTTTACCAATTAATATTTTTATCGCATTTTCACAAATATTGGACCTTTTTTAAATGCAAGTTCAGTTAAAAGTATTCTTCTGCTTAATAATTTTTAAATTTGTTCACTAATTAATAAATTATTTTAGTTGTATTTTTCATTATTAGTTTTTTTAAAAATGTAAGTAAAATTTTTTTTTCCTTCAGTTTTCAATTCATTAATTTATATTGTTTCACTACTGAATTTTTGTAATCTAATATTTGACTCGAAATTACAAATACGGTAATATTAAAACTAAGCCCTACAAAGAAAAATAATGTAACAATAAAAATTCAAAATAATCGTTTTTCGTGAAAATATTCTAAAATTTAAGAAAAATTTAAAAAACACTTTAGAATATTTTATTGCATACAATTTTAGCATAAATATTTGACAGCTTATGTAATTGTGATTTAATTTATACATTGTGAAATTTTTTTCTTCGTTTTTGCAGAAAATCTTTCTTGTAGCAAAACGAAAGTAATCATAAGCACTTCTGATTTTTTTAATCGAGTGATGTCGTAATATTCGTTTCCCAATTGAATAATAAAAATAATATTGACAATTTTAAATTATTGAGGAGTAAAGAAGATGCCGTTTCATTTTGTTGATGGTTGTTTGGGTTTTATGGCGCAAGGATTTCATTTTGTTGAAGAAAAGATAAGTCTTTTGATGCCATATTAAGCAATCATTGGAATACGGAAACCATAAATTATAAGCGAGTAATATCAACTTGGCGATGGTCTGGGCTTCGGTAGCAGGGCCCGTGGAAAGAAACTTATACCCTTTTAAATATTAGTTGAAGTGACAGTCTTATTGTTTAACCTTGAATCAAAACCGTAGTTGGCTGTGTTTAGATGCTTTGGGGAAGCCAAAAACAAACAGAATCCCATTAACTAATTCTAAATAGGAAACTAATTTCAATGAACTACAGTGCAATCAGAAATGACTTGAAAATGCGCTAATAAATAACTTTCGAAAACTTCAACTAATGTAATTTAAGTTGAAGCGACCTCAACAGATGACATGTCTCCGTCAACTGTAAATAGCTTTTAAAGAATTTGGCATTGATATGATTCTTACTGAAATTCGAAATCTTGATATTTGCTCGAATAAGCATAATTATCTCAAAAGAGAAATTTTCTGAATAATCATGACACTAACTCCATCTATTGACTGCCTCAGAGAAATTTATATAGATTACAGTACATTTGAAATGTGATGTAATTGTAGAGAAATTTTAGTCTTTAAAATTTTTGCTATGAACAAGTCATAGAAAAACATTTTGTGATTTCGAATTTTTTTTTTTTTTATCTTGTATTGTTTGTTGTAGTTCACTTGTAAGTACGTAATTTGGTTTATGTTTAAAAATGCTAGTCTAAATATTGTCTACATAGTTTAAATTATTCCAATAACACTGTTAAAGTTGAACTATATCTTTAAACTTTTAAGCAAATTAAAATACTTTAAGACATATTATGAGTAAGGATAAATACAAAAAATTCTGTTCTGCTCTTTGAACAGGAAACTAGATTCATTATTTAACTTCATAAATTAAATAATGAATCTTGCATTTAAGAAAACCTTTACATTCAATGAATGTTGTTTGAATTGTAGATAAGCCATCATAGCCTTTGTTAGGAACTCTTTGAAAACAATATATTCTGCTCTTATTCTGATTAAAATTGTATAACAGTTAGCAACATTTTTAAATATACAAAAATCTACTAAAAATACTTTCTTTTTCAGGGATTGCGCAGAACTCCTCTTCTAGTGGCTTGGAATTCACACGAACGAAACGAGGCGATGGAAATAGTCTAGGTTCTCAATCAGAAAACAACGGTTCGTGTTCAAGACACGATTTGTACATCGACTTCGAGCGCATAGGCTGGGCAGCCTGGATCATAAGCCCCAAAGGCTACAACGCCTACCAGTGCAAAGGTGACTGTTCCTTTCCTCTAGGCCAGAACCAGCGGCCTACGAACCATGCCACAGTGCAGAGCATAGCCCACGAATTGGGAATCACGCATGCCGTCAAACTACCGTGCTGCGTGCCAGACAGACTCCTGTCCATCTCGCTGTTGTACTTTGACGAGCACGGCAATGTGATATTGAAACAATATGATGACATGGTGGCAGCCGGTTGCGGTTGCCACTAGTGATACTTTCGATAGAATAGATTTTCTCGGCGAAAAACGTCTCATTGATTTGGCTTGCACGCGTACACGAAGTACCAGCTTTTGCTATGGTGACGTAAGACGCCATCAGTTACAGCTTCAATTTTCAGGAACTGTACTTTGAAAATTGCCCACATTGTGACTGAAGGGGTTGAGTGCTATTATCCAACTGCAGTGCGCAGAGAATTCACTGAACATGTGTGATGAAAAAGTAAATCATTCCCATTTCTTGAAAACATTTCACAGATAGTCAAAAATCAAAGTTTTATTTATACAGCAAAAAAGTTTTTATTAGATGTATAATCTGTGAAAGTTTTAGTGCTTAAATTATTTTGGAAAATTTGTCCAACAAATATCAAGATTTAATTAAAGCTATTTAAAATAAAGAAGCATTCACAAATTTTACAATATGATATAAAATAAATATGAATCAAATTTACCCAATTTTAAAATTATATTTCTAAAATCATAAATTCATTTTTGATATTTTTAGTTGCATTATCTTAGAGCAACAAGAATGTGAATGGCATTACTGTTTGAGTCAAATGCTTTTGTGTAATGAAAAAATTTGAAAAGTGAAACATTACACGTAGTGTTCCAAAAGGAATTGTACATTTATTGCAGTCAGGAAGAAATAGATTCAACATGAACGGTCATGACCAAATTTTTAGCATTTTTAGAGCAAAAATGTCATTTTCCTACTACTACTTCAATTGCAGCTTAATGCATATTTTATCACATCTTGTAAAGTTTTAAAGAATAAATTTTTTGTTATATATATTACGTGTAATTTATTTATTAATTTTTAAATAAAAAATACAAATAAAAAGTACGAATATATTTTACACATGGATTTTATAATGGGTAAATTTCGGAGATAGATATTTCAGATTTTTTTTTTTATAATGAGAATTTCAAAAGACTGGATAATTCCATACCCACATTACTATCTGAACGATAGAGAGAATTTTCTTTCGTCGCTCTGAAACATTTTTTTCATTATTTTGAAGTATGGTGGACAATCCGATCTGAGCACTACAGTAATCGAGACCATTAGATATGCTGGATTTAACAATAAAAGTCTTGTGAATAGATACACGATTATGATTACTAAAATTAACTTCTTTACAGATGGTATTCATTGGCAAGATTCTGGGTGTCTTCCTCACAGATATAGTCTATTGGTAGGGCGAGGTTTTAATGAATAGCTCTGTCAAACACCGACTTCAAATTTTGTGGATCTCTCTGGTCGAGTTACATTTCGAAAGTTTTTCACCTCATTTTCGAATCATGTCGACTACTATCGACTTTGGATACTTTAAATCATCGAAACTGTTTCGTATGATCGGCCATTGACGATCACACCTTCATCGAAATTAAGAGACTAAAATTACAAGCTATTGTCACTTGCAAATGACTATGAAATTTCCCCACCTTTTATACCGGAATTTCACCATGAAAACCAACCTTGTTTTCAATAGTGTCTAAATATTTGTCATAGTAATATATATATATATATATATATATAACTAAACTAAAAAACACTTCACTCTATAGCTTAACAACCCATCAGGAGCCAAGGCTTACAGTTTTCTTAACTGAGGGCTCTGGGGTGTGAAGGATAAGTTTTAGTTAGTTAGTCAGCCTAATGCTAAACCTACAGTGTTTAGTACTGAAGCATGCTTGTACTCACACAGTTTTATTGACCCAAAGAAGGGAAAAAGGGCTGAATCAACCTTGTCCAGCCCAGATATATATATATATACACAAACACACACGCACACACACACATATATATATATATATATATATATATATAAACATTAAAAAAATCAACTGCTCGATCTTCATTACTTAATTAAGTCATAAATCCTCAGATTAATGTATCAATAGTTGCAATTTTTTTTTTTACGGTATCAGTCTTTTTGATAGAATACGCTGCAAATCTAGCCAACGAATAAACAATCTTAAGAAATACATAAAAATAGGTTTAACAAATGTATAAAATTGCTCACATTCTTAATGTTTATTAAAAACTTCCAGAAATGTCTTTGAATCTTGAAATAAACACAGAAGAGTTCTCTACCAACATTTAATCTTAAGTACAAATGTATAAAATTGTTCACATTCTTAATGTTACATAAAAACTTCTAGAAATGTCTTTGAATCTTGAAATGACCACAGAAGAGTTCTCTATCAACATTTAATTTTAAGTACAAATGGACATGTAAATTGTAGTAAAATGTCAAAAATTAATAACTAGTATTTTCCAAAATATTGCAGTTAAATAGTGACATAGGCAAGAATAAGAATTTTATAATAAATAAACACTA
Source organism: Latrodectus geometricus (assembly GCA_026290005.1). Classification (NCBI taxonomy): domain Eukaryota; kingdom Metazoa; phylum Arthropoda; class Arachnida; order Araneae; family Theridiidae; genus Latrodectus; species Latrodectus geometricus. Next base: position 181,244 of record JAPDSC010078808.1, on the reverse strand, counting down.
AAAACCTATTTAATGTAATGTTTAAAAACAATTACAATAATTTAAATACTTACACATACTTTACAATACATTTAAAATATTTCCAATCGTAATAAATTATATACATAAGTTTTAATAAAGTTTATAAAATTTTTAAATGCATCATATCAAAAAAGAAAACAATTTTATATATATATATATATATATATATATATATATATAAAACAATGATTAGCAATTTTTATCAAATGCATGAGGACTTAACATATTCTTAATGTTAATTCCTCATGTCTAATAATCAAGCATCATCCATAAAAGATAATAAAAATTTTAATTCAATATGAAGTTATAAGATTTTAAAATAATATTTTCAAAACTGTTTGTATAGAAGTATAACCTAATCAATTTAACTACTTGATAAGACTAAATAATTTTCTCATGTCTCTTATGATATCAAGATTCATATTCATAAAAATTATGCAAAATAAGAAACATATGGTTTTTTAATTTATATTTTTCAAAACTAAAATAATGAAATTCAAAATTATAAAAATGAAATTAATTATAACTTTCGAAATTATTTCCATGGGAAACATTTATTGCACGTGTAAAAACTTTGTAAAAAAAAAATAAACTCAACCTTTCGTTTGTGATTTTAGATCAGATTTTTTTTATATTTTAATGCTGTTAATGAAAAGCAAAGATGTAAAAGAAAGGTGAAATAATTGCAAAGTTATCGAAAAACAAATTTTTAATAATCTGCATTGTTGTAGGTATTTCCAAAACTTCTGTAGATTAATAATCTTCCCTTATTAATATTAAGTTTATCATATTGATGCTACATAATACATCATGTTTATATACAATTTTTTATAATAACAAAAGATTGTTTGACTGAAAAGAAAATAATTTGTATATTATTTGATGTAATTTTAAATGATCAAAAAGATTTCCATTCATATAATTGTAAAAATGAAAATCAAATTTCATTTGTTTTCATATACTTTTGCTTAAGTGGCAAAGCATGAAAAATATTTCGATTAGCAATATTTAAAAAATAAATTTATACAAATAAAGGAATTGCAAAAATACAATTAAGAATTAAAATATACAATTTTGAAAAATAATTTAATCATATGTTGAAATATTAAAATTATTTTCATATATTTTAAATAAATAGTTTTCACAACAAATACGAATGAAAAATAATTTATTTTTATAAAAAAATTATATCATTGTTAAAAATTTCCTTTACAACATAGTATTAAAGTAAGAAAATGCATAGAAAGAAATTCACAATCAATGACAAAAGAAACATTTATAAATTAATTTTTTGCTTTGTAATCCAATATATAAAACTTTTATATGACATAAATGATAAATAACATCTTATAATCATAAAAAAAAAAATTTCTGGTATAAAATTCAAATAAATTTTTTAAATTCAATTCAGAATTGAAACAATCATAAATAATTAACTAATAGAAGATGGGTGTTTCATAAGTAAACAAAAAAATGTAATATAACACCAACCATTTAATTAATCAAAACTGATTTTATTATTTAATAATTAAAATGAAAACTGTTTTAATGGTGTTTTTTTTTATTTACATCATTTTTAAAAAATAATATGTTTTGCTATTTTGTGTCTGATTAATTATTAATCAATTAAACACAAAATTAATATATATATATAATTTTTCAAGTGCTGTAAATTTTAAGGAAAAATTGAACAATAATTTTAAATTATATTAACAAACAATAAAATTAGCTTTGATTAATTAAAACATTGAGACGTATTACATTCTAATATCTCTCATAAAATATTATAACCCTCTATATGTAGCTTTTACAAATTATGATAAAATAGTTTTCTGATTTATAATAAACAAAAATAAATTTCTTTTAACATTTTCAGTATTGCTGAAAAAGAAATGAAATATAATTTACGATTCAGAGAGAGAGAGAGAGATCATACACATATTTTTAAACATGAAAAATAGAAAAACAAAGATGTCTATATCATAAAACAATAGGAAATTACAATTACCTAACCTTTTTCTTACTTTATAAGTAACATCCTTATATACATATTTTCATTAGAGTTAGCAATAAAAAATATTTTCATTTATGTTCTTATTTTTTTTTTTTTTTCCATTAAAATGAGACAAAATAGTATTGCTTCCTATATAATTTGCTCTGCAGAAAAACCAAAAAAGGGTAATATTTTAATTATTTCCACCATAACAAAAGCACAGGTCACCATCATCATAGCACATATTAAAAATATAAAACAGTTCCCATTTGAATCAATATTCCCATGAAGTGATAGTAAAATGATGCATGTTATGATATTTAGAGGCACTCTGAACCAGTTCATTATATTAGCACGATGGGATTCGGGTATTGCTTCACTTTTTACGTATCCTATAGCTGGGAAATAAATCCCAACAGCTATTTCAAGGAGAAAGAAAGAAAAATAAGCAATTACGATATCCGTATTTTCCGAACTTGTTGCAACAGCACAACCTAACTGTGCTATTGTAGCTAATATTATAGACAATAATAACATGAAGTGGGGCTGCTTTTGATGATAAAGGGCAAGTTGATACAAAGAAGACCCAATCATAATGCAAACCATAAACACAGAGAACACAATACCTAGAGGTGGGTGCTTGGAGTCTAAAATTGGAGTCCACAAAAATACAAATACATACATGACACTTTCAAATAGTGACTGGATAATTCCAAGCAGGAGTATTAATTTGTTCTTCAGAATAACTTGCAAACCTTCCAAGCATATGTTTTTAGAACTTTTTTGTCTTTTACCATAATTTTCCTCCCAAGTTCTAGACATAATGACACAACTTAAAATAAAACAAGGAATGGCAAGAATGAAAGGTGAGACTGGACCCCAATTTAAAACCTCTGATGTGAAATTTGCAATAACTCCAGCAATTATTGCAAGGACACCATTTCCAAATGTTGCTTTTGAAAATGTGATAGATATCCAATCTTTTGGAAAATCATACACTTGGATGTGCTCATAAACATACCAAGATTCAAATACAGAGAAAAGTAAAGATGTTGATATACCCCCAAGAAGCCTTCCTAAAAGTAATAGATTGTAGTTAGGAAATATTTTTATAAAGCAACACAGAGAGTAAGTAATACAAAACACCATACACATACGCTTTCGACCAAAGTAATCTGCTAACACACCAGTCCCAGTACCAAAAAGGACACTAGCAGAAAAACCTACAACATACAAAACTGCTATCTGAAAATTTGTAAAGCCATAATGACTGTACAGTTTATAAATATAAGGTCCTTGAAGCCAATCACCAAAAAGTGCAAGAAAATACACTGCATAATATTTTCTCTGGAACTGTAGGAAGTGTGCATTATTTGTAGATCGCAGGTTTGATTTGGTAGTTCTTAAGACATACTGGACCATGCAGCATACTGATATGGAAATAAATAATAACAAATAAGTGAATGAATTATACCAGTTTTCTGGTTCCTGAAAATAAAAAAAGAAATAAATACATTAATTGAGCAACAACTATTACATTTATGAATATACCAATCAACACTAATATTTTGTAATATTATAAAGTTAGTCAGCATCACAGCACCAATAAAAAAAAAGTACACAATCAAGATATTAATACACAGTAAGTAAAATAAAAAAACAATAAATTCCCAGGCATACTGTGACTAACATTTATATTTTAAAAGCAAAAAGCATCAGACTTCACTTTAGCTTCCTCATTGAATCATAAATTTAATTACTTTTTTTAAAAATGTAAAAAGATGAAATAGAAAAAAGTTATAGATATTTAAAAACTACCTATTTGATAATTAAAAATGGCTTTGCATTCACATACAATATAATTTAGTAATTCTACTATGAATAAATTGTAATATGAATTAATTTCTTTTAATCCAGAACTGATTTATAGGTCAAAATATTGCAATTGGGAAAAATCAGAGAGTTGGCGGTTATATCATATAATTATAAAATATCACATACATTGTTATAGTATAAATACTTTATCAAAAGTCTTCAGGTGATTAAAAACATTTTTTTTTCACCTTAAATAATTTAAAAATAAAATAAGCATATTTTTAATCATAACAAAGCTTAATCCTATCTGTACTTATAAAGTTAATGTAAAAAAATTAGTATTTTAATTCTTTATTATTAATATTTAAATTACATCTCAGCTATTCTATATTATTAATTCAACAGTATGTAATATATATCACTATCTGCATTCAACTTCAACTAAAAACAATGCTTAATATTTTCTTTAATGTTGACTTAATGTCAATTGTATTGGTGTCAGTTCTTAGCTTTCAAGTTTTAGTAATAAGTATGTAATAGTTGTAATATATATAATTGCTTTGAAAAAAAAGCTTAACAAAGTACTGTACACTCAATGTTACTTTATAGCATGAACGTGCATGCTGTTTGATATGATTGAATGATATTATTTACAGCATTTTCCTGTTTATAATAGCAGTGAATAATTAACAAATATTTGGTGAAAAAAACAAAACATATACTGCTGATAATGTGGAGTCATACAAAATAAAAAATACATGATTAAAATTGTAATAAACTGAACAGGAAAAAGTTATTATGAAAAAAATATGGTTGGATTCATTTCATTTCCAAGAGCGATAAACTGAGATGAACATTCAATTGATTGCCAAAAGCGATAATTCTGAAAAGATTCTAATAAAACTTTTAATTTTTAATAACTTTTAAAATAAGTTTATACATATTTTAAAATAAAATAGATTAGTTTCATTAATAAGTAAATGAAAAAAATGAATTGTTTCCGAATTGCCCATTTTTTTTAAAAAAATTCTGCATGCTTTGTTTTTACTGACTATATTAAGTATTTTTTAAATTTAATAACACTTTTCGTATTTAATTTAAAAAAATATTCTTGTATGGTCTATCTTCACTTGTTTAGCAACCTCCAAAAGCAGGAATATTTTCAAAGTTCACACTAAAACAATTTAGATTGCAATAGAGATGTAAAAACAAAACTTGAATTAATGTTTCTTCTGTTTCCAGTAACTAAATTTAATTTACAAAACATAAGCAACATTTCTTTCAATATTGTAATTTTGTTGATAGAGAATGTTTAGCAGATAATCAGCGGCAGCGTATAATACACATAACATGGAATTTAGGGAAAAATGAACAAAATTGTATTACAATTTTCAAAGATCCCACTGTGGAGAAAATTTTCATTTTTTGTGCATATCCTAAAAAGAAACGTTTTAAAGGAAACTTAAAATTTTTTAATAATAATTTGTATAAAATCACAAATTTAATTTTGATACCATAAATGTTAATTTTCTTGATAGTTCTTTTCCTTTAATGCTTCAAATTATAGATGATATTTGACATTAGTTATTATCTATTACTCTAATTATTATTAAAAAATGTAAATATTTGATTATTTCACTAAAATCTTTCAATTTTTAAACACTGTAAATTTTGGTGATAAATCATGTTACAAAACTTAATTACAATAAAATAAAATTTTTACATAAAAGTTACATGTTTGAGTATATTATGTAGGTTATTTAATAAAAATACCTAAATTTAAAGAATAAGCAATACACATTTAGAATAGAGTTGACTTAAGGGTTTTTTCAAGATATGTATCTTGATAAATCTTTGAAATTTAGGAAAATATTTCCTAATCAATCAAAAATTGTTTTACAATCCTCTAATACATAGTGGCGTTCAATATGATTGAAAAAGTATAAGAAAATCCAAATTGTAACTTAAAACATTTTAAATATTGTTAATTTGATGTTAATCTTCTTTCTGATAATTTAAAGAATGGTATTAGTGCAAGTAAGTTTTACGATAAAGTATACTTTTTTGCCATAAATAACAATAAATAGGTTTAAAGAAAACAAATATTTTTCATTAGTATTATCTTTAATACATAGCAAAAATATTAAGAAATGAGAAATATTAAGGCATCTCACTTTAAGCAAAACTTTTTTTTTTCAAATGATACATTGTGTGTGTGTGTCTTGCCACACCAATAAATTATTTAATCATAACAAAAGAATAAATTATTTAATCATAATGAAGAAAATTTTTAAGAGAAATATTTACCTCTTTTATAGGATTAGACTGTATGGTTGAATTCATTATTTGATATTTCTTGCTTCAAAACAGAACTGTTTCAAACAAATATTTCTCCCTGATAAAATATGGGAGAAAAAAAAAACAGATTTATTGTCAAATTTATGATTTGTAAGCTAAATAAACTGAATTGTTAATAATAATCTTATTGATACTTTAATTATTACACAAATCTAGTAGATAAACTTTATTTTTTACTGAAATCAACATTAATTTGTTTTGAGAATTAACAAATGAATAATTACAAATATTTAAGAAACATACAGTGATTACACATTCTAATTTTATCATCATAGTAATGTAATTTTAAGTATTAGTTCCACTAGTTGTGAAATACAGCCAATTTTGAAAAGTAAAGTAAAATATTTAAGTTAAAAAATTTTTTAAATAAAATTATATACTTTTCCTCTAGCTAAACCAAATTTTAATTTAAAACTATTTAGAAAATTATTTTTTGATTTAATAAGTGTTAAAGTGAATATGAATTCTAAAATACTTTTTTAAAGTATTTATATCAGCACAACTAAGTAAATAAAAGTTTATTCAACTTCTAATCAAAAAGTGAAATAAACATAACAATTCATAAACTATAAATTTTCATTATTAAAAATGTTAGCATTTATTTCATAATTTACTAATGATTTTATAACTTAATATGAACATTATTACTTTATTGTATTTTTATTGATTGCTCCTATAATAAATTACATATTTATTTTAAAATAAAATTCTTGCATTTTATAAGGGTGTAATATCATCTTTACAATATAGAAATATTTAAGATATTAAACATAGAATAAAGACAAATAAAGTCTTTATTTATTAAACATAAATAAAGACATAAAAATAATAATTTTAATTATCAAATAAAATAATTGAAATACTGAACTTGAATATATTTTACCTTTTTTAAAAAATTTGTACTAAAATACACAAGAATATTTACGAAAAATTGATTGATATTGATTTAAAATTAAATAAGAACTATTCTCATAAAATATCATTTGTATAGAACATATAAATCACAAATTAAAATGACAAGACTAATCGTTGTGATATCTAACATGTTATTAGTATTTTATTCAATTCCTTTCATTTAAAGATTCTAAATATGATACAGAAGAGTAACGAAACATAAAACAATATTGGAATTCGCGAAAAGTACTCAAATGCTTTTCAAATTACCAATGTTTTATTGATTATTTTTAGTGATATTTTTATTTTAAATAGGAATACGATTCAATAATATCTTTCTAAAACAGCAGAAAAGGTACCTACGTTTACAAGTATTAAAGTAAAAGAAATTTGAAATGTAAACTGAATATCGACATTTAATAAAAATGGGAAACCAAATTCGTGTAGATATTTTTTATAGAGATCCAGGAAATGTGTTCATAACTATTATGATGCATTCTAATCATTGAATACACGAAAGCGAATATCCGGTAATAAATGTTTGCTTAGCGAATAAATAACATTGCCCATTTTCATTCTTATTATCTCAGTTTAACAACACTACCACGGTTTTCGGAAAGCACAATATTACTTGCATATCACATCAGTTCCATTTCTGATTTACGGGAGCAGACAGCTATCTCAAACTGTTTTCAAGTTGTCAAATCTGAAATATAAAAGATATTATTTTGGCTGATTTAAAAATATTAAAATATAAGCTACTCTCTATATCTTTTATCATGCAGATATTTCATGTTTTTTATTGAGGATATAATTGTTTTAATATAAAAGTAAAAATGTATTTACTCCTTAAATTTGTATATAATTGTGTTGGCATAAGCAAAGCACATGATAATAGTCTGAGCAAAGCACAATCTTTGATCCCATTAAAATGCTTAGTTGAGATCCCTATAACATCGAAAAAGTGCTTTTGAAAGAAGTTCCACCACTGTATCATCTTTTCAGTTCTGAAATGACAATTACTGGTATTGGTTAATTGTAGATGAGATGTACTAAAGTGTATAACAAGATTCATTTGAAAAATTCAAACACCTATAATCATGCAGATTTTACTGTATTTGTTTGGGGTTTCTGTTTTGTTTGTTCATAATACTTTTGCATTTTACGAAGCTAATTGCTCTAGTTTATTAATGGGACAGTATCCTTATATTATTCGAATTACTTTACAGTTTTATATTGTGATAAAAATTAATAATTTGTTTTATACAGTTTTATAATGTAGTAATATAAGTTTATATTTTATGCATTGCTTTATGTTAGAAACCATTTCGAAAGAAAAAATTTGTCTAATTAAAATAAAACTTACGTATAAATATTGTAATATTCTAAGAATATGTATTTTAAGTAAATAAAATTATTATATTTAGCATTTTTTTTCAAAGCTTGTAAAAAATTTATAGTTTTCATTAATAGTTGTGCAATAAACTTGATATAAGTCAGTAAATTGATTCAGTTGAATTAATTTATTAAAAAGTCAACAAAAATTTAATACATTTTTATTAATTTTGATAGGTACACATTAGTATTAATTTATAAATTTAAATATAGCCAAAAGCTAATAAAATTGTTCTTTTAAGTGTCCCTTTTTCCTATTGTAATAAACATAACTAAAAGCAGGGAATAAGATAAATTCTATAAAAAAAAAAAAAAAAAATTATACTAACTAATAATTGCTAAGAAATAACATTGAAAATTTTTATTTATAATCTTTGTATGTCAAATAACAGAAAAGATGTGAATTCCAGTATTCTAAAATTTCAAAAAAGACTAAACTAAATTAAGAACTTGGGTTAATTTGCGCTTTAGGTCCCCTACTTCACCAACTCGCGAATTTGATGCGCTTTTTCGTGCATGCTCATTAATTACTCTTTTGTTTTAGCCTTTTCATTGGTCGCTTATTAAGTTTTAGTTAGTTAAGTTAAATAGGGGTAGAATTTTCGTCATATCATGTATAATTTTGAAAACTCACCAAGTAGGGGACCTAAAGCGCATTTTCACCAGAACTTATTTTAAAAATATGGCAAAGCACTCATTATCATGGCTAAGCATCATTCCTACTGATTATCAATCCTAACATGGCTAAGCATCAGCAGATTAATTTTAATGTTCTGTTGAGAATGGTATTTTTATTTTCAACATTTCAGCTGAGAATAGAATATTCTAAATTGAGATTTTATGTTAAAATCTATAAAAAAATTATTCTTATCTAATGCTAAAGTAAATTTTGCATAACAAAAAGTAAATGACAGTGACAATATTATATTATGCTTTCATATATAAACAACTTTGTTATAATTTTATTAAAATGTATAATGTTTTACCTCAATTGTATAAATTTTAAATTGTTGTGAATTTTTATTAAGTGTTTACTATCTCTTAAATTTATATTTTTCATAAATTAATTCTAATAAGACTCCCACACATATATATGTACATTTTATTACAAAAAATGGAATGTAAAATGCTTTTATTCTTACTCTTTATAAATCTCAAAGCAATATTAATTGTTTATTTATAGTTTCCATGTTTACAATTATCTTTAAATTTTCCCCACATTCTAAGTTTTTTTTTAATTTTGAAGTTTTTAAACTAATATTAGATAATAAAATAGAAAGTTCAGTTATTAATTTAAATTTGCTTATCTTGATTTGTTCTTTTCTCTAATTTCTTATATAGTTTATATAGAGTTGTATGCATATATTTATACATATATGTAAAATGTAATACATTTTAGTTCAGAAATTCATTTTCTCAGAAAATGTTTTCAATTTTAGCTTAAAAAAAGTGCTTGTATTGGAAATTGTCTTTATTTTCATAAGATATAGAATCTACATTACCTTCTATGGGTAATCTATATTTCTATAGAAGGAAATGTAGTTTTCTAATCCTGTATTTAAAAGTTATCTATATTAATTTCTTTTTCTAATATTAAAAGTTTATTTTTGTTGACAGCAAATATTTTGGCTTAGTCCTAGGAGCCAGCTTGACGATAAAATGCACCAAACTAGTTTACTGTACCAGAATGTTTTCTTGTGTTTTATGACATAACCTAATGTGGTCATCCATGAAATTTACTTATAGTTTTACTAACCTTGAAGCATATTTAATTTATGGTTGAAATTTAAGTGTTTTGTTTTGAAAATATGTCAGAATGAAATTTAAGTATTTGAAATTGTATTTTGTTTCAAAAGTGTATTTCAAATTATTAAAAATTTTGAATTTTATTATTAGTGTGTAAGAAGTGAAAAATATGGATAGTAATAAATTGAATTTTCTATTGTTTAGTTTTACAAATAACAAGATGAGATTTTTACTTTATCTGTTATAATTTTAAAATTGTTGTGAGTTATAATTTTTGTAATTTATTGTATTATGTATAAATACTTGATACATATTTAGGATTACCATGAATTGTAAGGATTAAACTCGAATTTTCAAAAAAATTTATGTTTAATGATGTAATTAAAAACTCAAGTTCGTTCATAATGTATGCTATTTGCATTTTATATTTAATTTTGTTACCCAGTTATCTATAGAGTATATAGTGTGATAATGTTTTTAAGGTATTAATTAAAATCTGCCTAGTTAATTGAAATCTGAGTTTTCTTAAAAATGCATTATTTACATTGTAGATTTAGTTTTATTGCTCTCTAGCCTCCTGCTGTAGACAGCTTGATAATTAGTGTATATTTTTCTAATATAATTTTTATGAAATTAGTATATGGTTATTAGTATTTTAATAACTCTGTATTAACTAATTATAATGAAATATTTTAAATTTAAAATAGCTCAAGAGATTGCAAAGTTGAAGTTTGATTTTGATTGGGATTTGAAACCGAATTTGTGCTAAGCAACACAATTTAGATTGTTGAGATAACTGTGTAATGTTTGGTACAAAAATTGGAGATCATATCAAACTCAGACAGGCTCCTTGGATTTTATACTTATTTCTTTCAATTAATAACTAATTTATTTTCCCTATATTTCTGAAACTCTAAGTGCTAAAACAAAATTTTTTGTAGCAATAGAAGTCATAGTTAATATTTAAAGTTATAGTTAATATGTGCAATTTTTACTAAATTCCTTCTAGTAAAAATTCCTTCCAACTATGCAATAGCATTAAAATGTTTTCAAATGTTATTAAACATATTTTTAATAATATATTTATTTTTGTAAGCTATAATAAGTATGTGGTTGATATTTTATTAAAATTACACAAGATTTTCATTAAGCCTTTTATATTTTCTGATTGCAAAAGTAAACTAATATCTACTCTTTGAGAAGTGCACAGTTTTCCAAATTAAGAATGTAGTTTATAGTATGCTTATTTTCATAGAAGTATATAAATATTGCTATAGAATTATTTTCTAATAGACAAAATTTAAATTTTTATACATCATCTCTATGAAATAATATTGGTAAACTGTTATAAACATTTCCTACTCATAAAACTAATAGATAGATTACCACAGTCTAAAATAATTTATTTAATTTTTAATTATAAATAAATTTGATACTATTATAGATAAAAACAAAATAATCTTCCTTCAAATAAATAATATCCCTTATAAATTCTGTTAAGTAGGATTCAAAATGCTGTCAGGTCCACATTGGTTACTTTCATAATATTTTCTTGTCAAAATCTTTCATTTTATTGGAATTGCCAATCTTTGAATATGATATCAAAGACATTAATAAACCTTTCAGAAATAACTGTTCCAGAGCTGCAATGATTTAATTTTGGCTTTTACTTACAAAGAATTCATTGAAGTTAGCTCTTTACACCACCAATAAATGAAATGTACTTGAAAGGCACATTTCGCTTTTTATATTCCTTTTGTATCTCTTTTTGTATTCTTTTCTTCGCTAATTCATCAAAGATGGAACAGTTACATCACAAATTTTAATTTTGTTGAGTGCTTATTTAAATATTTCTTGATAGATAATATTCTGTTTTGCAGAAATACAATTTTTCCTTCATTTCTGGGTAAATACCAGATTTTTTAACCATTTGGCTATTTTGGCATCAGCTTAAAAATCATTTTTACTGTCAGAAGTTAATGAGTTGGAATCCCAATTCCGTCGTGTTCATTAAAGAGGCAGTTAGAGCAAGTTAAATAAAACATGTCTTCCACGAGCACATGTTTTATTTTGCAGCAATATCCTCGATATATAGATCGATATGCAGCAATATAAGAGAAATAATATCTGGGGTTTATGAGTCAATTTTTGAAGAGTCTTCTGGTTGAATCCTGCTTCTAAATTACAAGCTTCCAGCTTCTATCTAATTGGTAGATCTCAACTATGCTAAATACAGGAAAGTATGCTAGAAACAATAACTAAATGAATTTTAACCAAATTAATAGTGTTGGAGAAGCAAAGCAGTGATAAATAGGAGGAAACCAGGTAGCTTTTTTTATTCATATGATAGCTTTTTAAGTGAGCCAGAATTGTGTGAATAATTGTTCACAAAGCTTTGATCCTTTTGTGGTAATCATTAACAGAAGTACCTCATTTTTTATTACTTTATCTATGAATAAAATATATCTGCCATATGATAATGAAATTTTATCATTTCACGTGTTTATTTATTATTTTGATATTTTGAAAAACTAAGAATCATTATATAAATAATTAATATATAAGTTTTAACTTCGTTAAAATGAACTCCATGATTATAATTTTTAAGAAATAAAGAAAAGTCAAAATTAATCTTCCAAATGAAAATATTGAGCATAATGCATAACAGTTAAAGGAACTAGGTAAGTAATGTAATTGTAACAATCCAGATAATTGTCTTTTTGATGAAATAGTGTTTAATTTTAAAAAATCAAATGGAAAAAATAAAAATCAGCAATAAAGCCCAAAGTTTAATTCAAGTATTATTTCTTAATTGGTGTGAAGATTTTATGAATCCTTAATCACAGTATGGTACCCTTGGAATATATGAATGAATTTTCTAAGTGTTGAAATATTAAAAAATTTTATTTTATAGTGCTTCAAATTTTTTAGAGTTGCTGTGCCACATTCAATATTTTTCAGACTAATATTCCATACAAAAACTGCTTTAAATTCTAATTATGTTGTATCAATGTTACTTAATATTTCTTTTTTAATTTTGAATCAAAATGTGTATAAACATTTCTTTATATAAAATTTAGTATTTCTTTAATATGTAATCAGATATCTTTGCTTGCCACCAGATATTGATCCAAAAACTCAGCAACCAAGGTCTTGCCAAAAAAATAATTTAGCCAAAGGTAAATTTACATTTTATAAACATTTTATTTAATATAAACATAAAATGGAATATGTTTGTATGAATTCTGCATATCTTAAGGAATTCAAATGATATTTGTCATGCATGTTCTTTTTAATCTTCAAAGTTTTACTCATACAATAAAAGATAGCCATCATTTTAAAAAGAGTAAAATAATTTCTGACATTTTTGCTTGGATTTGAAAAAAAACTTAGAATTTCTTTATTATTTAAGGAACTAAGTAAAATTTGAAAATTAACTACAAGAATTGACCAATTTACAAAAGAGTGTTTAGTTCTCATAAATGATTTAAAATAGAGGCATATTTTGCAGTTTGAAAAGAATTACCTGAGCTAAAAGGACACATGAAATTTCAAAAATTATGTACTATGATCATTAGCAATAGAAATCTTAATTTTTTATCAAATGACCCCTTCTGTATGAACAATGAGAATAAAAAGTGTCTCAAAAGTTATTTAATTTAAAAAGTTAAAATTTGCATTTTTCAATACAAAGAATAATTGATGACATGTGATTAATAAAAATTTTGCAAGAGAGTTTTCACTTTTTATGTCATCCATCATACATAAGTTGCAAAGCTATTTTTTTTTTTTTTAATTTTGGTTTAAATAAGAGAACTATTTCCAGCTTAGCTATTACTCTAATTGTTCATCAATGTATATGTTAGAAAATACAATATAGATTAAGTTATAAATGAAATAATGCTGTGTTCTCATTTATCATTTATTTTTCGTAGACTGAAACGGATACCAGCCACCAAAAAATATTTTATGTAACTAGGCAGTGCTTTAAAACCATGCATTAATTATTCCAATTGTCTGCAATTGACAGATATTGTATTATAGAGGATTTTTAGCCAAATTGTTCATACTACAATAAATGCTATGATTCCATTCTTTTCATTAATGGTTCTATTTATTAAGAATTAAAATAATAGAAATTTTATGCTTATTTCTAAATATGAAAAAAAGTTTTGTGTTATTGAAAGGATGGTAATGAAAAATACATTTGTAATGTAACAATTCTCTTGTTAAGAATATTTTTATGTTTAAAACCAAGCTTTAAGTTTTAATTGAACTGGGAAATAAATCCTTACATTAAATATATAGATGTAACTGACAATTTTTAAAAATGTATGTGTGTGTGTTCTAATTTTTTCTATTTTGAAATAAGTTGGTTTAAAAATTAATTCATAGAAACTGGAAAATTCATAGAAATATCAGAGAGCAACAGCAGTTTATTGATCTTGGTTTGCTAAGTTTTAGCGATAATCATTCCTATACAACTTTAGTATATTTCCAATATCACTGGAAGAGTGAGTATTGGAAGTCATTAAAGAGATTACAGTCTATTGTTCCATTGTCTTTTCACTGACACCTTTATATTCTTTAAAAATTACTGTTATGTTATGTAAACTAAAATCCCAATTAAATATAAAGGACAATTGATAAAAATTAAGTAAATGGATTATGAAAAAATTATTCATTTTTTAAATATTCAATGCCTTTTGTGTTATTGCTTTCCTTAAAAAAATCCATGAATTTTATGTAAAATATATTCAAAGCTTGAAAGATTCTTCTATATTTTTGTTTTTTCTGACCTTTAAGATTTGTGCTTGACCTCATTTGTCCCTCTTCATACTTAGTCATGATTAATGATTGTATTTATAAGGTATGAGAAGTAATTAAAAGTATGCTATGCAAACTCTAAAAATACTCCAACTAAAGTTAGTATTTGATGTAAAGTTCTATATAAATTCATTGTGATATTACCTATCTTAATTTTTTTATGCTTTTAAGAAATTTAATAATTGCCTCATTTTTAACAAATATTTAAAATTACCATACTTTTTCTTTCTCTCTATGTTAGTACTAGATGTTAAAATTGTTGTGAGAAAGATGTAATGATAAATTACATTTGCGTGTTAGAAAAAAATATGAACTAATGAAAATAGTTATATAATATTTGTTTTGAATTTGTAACTTTTGATTTTGCTCATAAAACTTCTGATAGCATTTAATTTCAAGTTCACATTTGAAACTCTATGCATTAAGCTTTGAAGATATAGAAAATAACATTTCTAAATTAAGCAAGATTGCTATCAATTCCATAATTTTGAGGATCATTTTGTAAACGGTGGCACAATAATATTTTAAATTAAATTTAGTCTTTAAAATGTTATAACGGGGAGATGTTTTGTGCTATAGAATGGCGTATGGTTCATGTATTAAAATAAATAATGTTGAATCTGCAGTCTGAAATATATTTTGAGACAGTCCATATGCTTAAATCACGTGTTTCATTTCTCTGCGTTAAAGACGATAAGTGATTAAAATAAAATATCTAAGATGACTGACATTGCTGACAAAGTCCTATCTCTTAGGATTACCAAGACAATTAGTAATACTTCCAGCAATATTTGAATCAAAATTTCATTATAAAAAATTGACGTAGTATAAAGATATATGCAAAAATCAAATTAGGGATTCACAACTTACGTTTCATGGACCAAATGCGTAAGAATTTGGAATAGAATAAGAAGGTAACTTGTGTTCTACCAAGACCTGATTGAAATTGTATCACCTAAACCTTCATTTACAATAGATAAAAGAAGGGAAAATTCCTCTTTCTTTTCTTTTCACTATAAATTATTATTAGTAATTATTCTTCTCAAACTGATTTATACCAATGATTCACAATTAATCAAATTATAATAAGCAATTAATTAAATTATTATAACTTTCTGATTAATCAAAGTTATTGTTATAAGTTGTGATAAATGTAACTACAAATTATTGTAAGAAAAATTTGACACTTTTCTGTAGCAATTGATGAAATAAAATAACTTGGTGACATTTGGTTTTTGAAGGATATTTGAAGATAGCTGAAAAAGACGTGATGGTATCTTTGTGGTGGAAATTTAAGAATATTTTTTTTTTCTTATAAATAACTTGATTATTCAAACCGAGTAAAATTACTCTTAAAATCATTTGAAGACTAATTTATAGATTTTTTTGAGTCACTTAAAATTTTGTTAAAATTTTTTTGTTCATCTCTTTCTGTTCCATCTATGAAACTGACTTGCAGAGTTCTAGCTTATATAAATCTCAATTCAAAGATTTAAATGTTCTTTATTTTTCAAATTTGAGTAAATTTTTATTTTTAAGAAATACATGAAATGTGTTACAAATTTTCCAAAACTTTTTACATTATGAGTTCTAAATAAATCAATTATTCAAGTTAAGAAATAAATTTTCAATATCTTCTGTTTATAACAACATTAACAAATATTGGATATGAACCTAATACATCAAAAATAGTTAGTTAAATGGAGTTCCAACTTTACTATTTCTGGGTAAAAGAATTCTTGATTCTCTAATTGAAAACAATATCTTCTAAGGTTTTATTGAATTGACTAAATCCTTAAAATTCTAATTTCTAACATTCATTTTTCTGAAATATTTAAAATGAGGAATTAAAAGGGTTCTTAATTTTGCCAAATCCTTTTATGTCCTTTATTAAATTCATTTGTAAACTAAAAAGATTATTATTTTGTATGTGTTTTAATTTATAAGTAAAATATATTTTTAATTAATTGTTTTCAGAATTTATGGACTTCTGTATATTCTATATTTTGGTATACTTATAACATTGAACTCAAATTCAAATCTGATTTGAATCAGGCTTTAAATTAGGGAATAAGTTTCATTCTTTAATGATTTTAGTGATGTTAAAAAGAAATATAGAATATTTATTTATATTCATTTATTTTTATATTTGTTTGAGTAAATGGATAATATGGCATTGTTGAACTAAGCTTGTCATTTTAATAAAATTAATGAAAATGTAATCGAAAATAATCTGCATTTTACAATTTAATAACTATGATTTAATATTCATTATATATTTCATTATAAATTTATTTAATATAAATAATTCTCAGGACAAAATAATCTTTTTACCGCAATTTTTTTAAATAAAGTAAAACTATGGAAATGCAGTAAAAATATTTAATTGAAAATGTTTTCATGTAAAACAAATTTTTGAAGATTTGTTTCACTTTTGACATCATATATTACCAAAAATAATAAATAATATTAGTTTCCTACTTGTCAGAATTAAATTTTGCATTTCTTTACAATAAGTGCAGAAAATATTGACATCTTAATGCAGTTATCAACAATGTATTTTCTCTATTATGCAATTTTGAAGTTAAGACATTTATTGGCTAAATTTTATCCTTAAAGCAAATGGATTTTAATACTTAGGAAATGTAAAAAAAATTGCAGTATGTTATTTCTGTTTCATAAGTCATTGAAACATTCAAAAGATTTTTCTTTGTTAATGATCATTTTGGTGGACAAAAAGCAGTCTATTTATTTTTCATAATTAGGTATGGCACATATATCATCTTTATTTTTTTTTACACATTTTTTTCAATATTATATTGCACCATATATACAGTGACAAAAATGTTTTTTTTTTTTTTTAAATCAAATTAAAATTGTGTAAATAAGCGAAATATAAAATATATGAATTTGCTTAAAATTTTCCATTCAAATATGTGTCACAAACTTATATTTTAAAATTAATTTTAATGCATTTAAAAATGCATTGATTTATCATTTTTCTGAATAACTTCTAATACTGGATGTTTCATTGAATTAATTAACTTTTGAGCAAAGACTTAATTCATTCCATTCCTCATTTTGTCTATGTCTAAACTACATCTTCCCTAACATAAGAACTTTTCCTTTCTAAAACAAATTTTCATTTGATTAAAACATTTAACAAAGAACATTGTCTTGCTGAAATTCTAGTTTGACCTAGTGGATTAAAAGGTATAAGATATGTTAAAGCATTTATTTATTACAACTAAAGTCAATTTTTCTATGAACTAGCTGCAGATCATATTTTCTATTAGATTAAGAAACTTCCCACACCATCACCTATCTGTCTATTTGAGAAAGCTCCAAGTTATGTTCATGAAACATGTGTGTAACAA
The DNA here is from genome assembly GCA_026290005.1 of Latrodectus geometricus. Classification (NCBI taxonomy): domain Eukaryota; kingdom Metazoa; phylum Arthropoda; class Arachnida; order Araneae; family Theridiidae; genus Latrodectus; species Latrodectus geometricus. The sequence continues at coordinate 162,818 of JAPDSC010078808.1, read as the reverse complement.
ATATTACTGTTCGAGAGCATCTAATTTGTTTTTCATGGTTATCTAGATGGTGATGATTTTTTCCCATTTAAACCTCTCTTATTTGTGGTGTTTAGTAGTTTTGGTTTTCATTCTTAAATTCTGTAATATTTGGAATTAATCTTAAAATATACTAGATTTATCAGATATTAATACTGGTCTGCTGTGTTATTTTATGATCTGATGTTTTGTTGTTAGCTTAAGAATTCATCTATTATTATGAACTGATAATTTACTCTTCCTCCCAGATATTTTATATATACTCTTTTGCATAAAATATTATGAACTTCAGTTTCAGATCTTATAAAAATCTTATTTCACATTGCAATTTTCTAGAGTCCTTCAAAAGTCTAATGTTTTTAGCTTTTTATTCAGATATTTCTGTACTTAATATTATTATGAATTTTCTCAAAAACAAATTAAATTATAATTTTCTTTGAAATATTATCATTTGTACATTTTTATGGTGCAAAGTTACAATTCACACGATTTTGAAAGAAAAATCGAAATTTATTGGAAACTCAAATAATTTTGAATAAAAAAAAAATGTATGATGATTATAATTCATGTAAGACTGGGATTTCAGAAAATTATTTGCAGTGTGCAATTTACTATTAAAACGAATTGTATTTTGCATGGTCTTATAATTTTAGTCTTGGCGCAGCATGTCCTCTTTTGGACCTTGTGCCATAAAATCCAATCAGCATGGTCTTATAATAATGCAACATTTTCTAATGATATAAACTTAAAATACTGTTTATTATGTAACATAATTTAAAATTTAATGTTTATTCCCTTAAAATATAAATAAATATTTTATATAGATAGAAAATAATTTATTTATATAGGCAGACTGTTGTAGCTTTTGTTAATAAGACTTTCAAATCTGATTTTTTATTTCTTCTCTGTTCCTAATATGTGTTCCATAATATTTAATTATCATATATGCATATTTTTTAAGTAATATGAATTATTTGGTTTTTAGTTTTATGCAAAACTGTTGATGGGATAGTATGCAAACCAGGTACTGGTGTAAATGAAACAATGTTTGAAAAAGATATTAGTTGTGAGTATACGTAAGTAATTCTGAATTTTAATGGCAAGTTCTTTTCTATCTCTCTCTCTCTATATATATATATATACACACATACATTTATAATAGCTGAAAACATTGTAAATGTATTCCTTGTTATTGCTTACATACAGATTGTTATTATTATAAATTAAAACGTATGCAAGAGATTATAAGTTTGGAAAATGGTGTCATAAAAGAATACAAATTTTTAACATGAAAATTAAGTCTGATGCAGAACTTGTTGATTTGAACTGCTAAATTATTTAACTCAATTTTACTTCTGAACTTTCTGTTTCTTTTTTTAGAACCTTTTAATTATGTATAAATATTGGCTCAATTTCTAAGAAATTAAATATTTACCTTTTTATGAATTATATTTAATCACATTTAATTTTTTTTAAAAGAAAATACTTTAAAAATAAAAATAAATTTGTTTATAATTAGATTTTAGATTAGCAAGAATGTATCACTTGGAATATTCCAAGAAATGATGGTTGTTTAAAGAATAATTGTTGTATTAAAAGTTCATAAAATATTCCCATTTGTATACAACTTACAAACATACTTATGGAATAAAAAAACTAACAATATAGGAGATACATTTTCATCAAAAGTGGTTTTCAAATTATGGTTTCTTGTATCTGTCAACACAACTTTATTAAAAAAAAAAATCAAGCTGCATTAAGATTTTTAAAATTGATTAAAATATTGTACAGCATTTTAATCAATAAAAAATTGCTTATTTTTAGAAATTTGCAAAATGCTTTAAGAATTTTTAAGTTTTGATGAAATCTAAATATTATTGTTTATTTATATTTTACTTGCCATAACACAATATTTCTTTTAAATTGGTATATTAATGTTTAATTTTCAGTTCATGTAGAAAAATACGAAAAACTCAATTAAAGAGTCACAAAATTTTAACAAATGGTTCTTATAAATCTTTAAAAAATCTTAAAAAGATCTTTCTAAATTATTTTTTATATCAAGAATCCAGTTTTATTTGAAGAGCTTCTATTTAAAAAAATTTAAATTTGCTGTTTTATTTTAATTTAGTAAAAAAAGAATAAAAGTGATTAGAAGTATTTTTCACAGCTAAAATAACTATAATTAGTGTTGTTTTTAATTATTTTTTAATCTTTAGAAATGACTTTTATTTGTTTAGCTTGTTTCATCAATCATGATACATTTTGTACAAAGAATTTTTTATTTTTAGAAATGGTTATTCATATGAAACTGCACTGTTGCTATCTTTGTTTTTGGGAATGTTTGGCATCGATCGATTCTATCTTGGATATCCAGCTATTGGTATTTTTTTTTTTTTTTTTAAATTCTTTAAATATCAGCATTACTTATACTTCAAAAATGTTAGCTCTTGATGAAAATTAGAGAAAAATTTTTTATTCTTAAAAATTCAAAAAAGCTTTCATTTTTTAAAAAAGTCATTTATTATTTGCCTAGAATGCAAAATGTGTGCTTTTTTATTTAAAGTTAACAAAAACTTTTAATTACTCCAGGAATAATAAATTAGAAATGGCATACTCTTAACATGAGCTTTTAACCATTTAAAAGTAAAAAATTACTTAAAATGTAATTAAAATAAGGAAACATTTAAAGTCATAAAATAAAGTATTTGATAAATATTTTCTAAAATTAAGTTTCTTATTTTCTTCATTGATGCTACTTTTTTAAAATGTAATTGTAAAATCTCTATATACCTCTTCTGTCAGTTTTTTTGAAAAAAGAAACAGTATGTTTTTGTATAGTTTGGTACTAAAATGAAAAATTTTTAGCTTTTGCTTAATAATAAAACTGAAATTGATTGATTACTTTCTAGGTCTTGCTAAACTTTGCACATTAGGATTTATGTTCTTGGGACAATTAGTTGACATAATTTTGATAGCACTACAAGTAAGATTGTCTTAATATATTTTAAAAATAGATAAATGTTCTTTGATAATATTGTTATCATATATTTTAGATAATGGTTCTAAATACATCTGAATGTTTTTACAATTTTTATTCCATTGTACTATCTTGTCAATCTTTACCTCCCTTTTCCTTTTTGAACAAATGACTGTTCTTTCTTGGGATAGCATTGTACAAATACTTTTCAATCATTTAATGGAATTGCAACTATTCTTCTAATTTCCTAAAATTATATGAAATGAGTGTATTCACAAATATAAATTTCCTTCATCTTTACACCAATTATTTCGATAAGTATTTTACAGTATATCATTAAAAAAATTTAGTTTTTTGAATTATAGTATTTAATAGAGAGAGGATTTCATTTCACCAGAAAACAATACTGTTATAACATATTTTAAACTCATGAGTTAAGATTATTAAATTCTGTAAAAATTTTGCTCAATTTCTGCTATTTAATACAAATATTGCTTAAGAGATAAAATCATTTTAACTTAGCTTATCATTCAATTTTGCAGTTTCCATAATCACAAAATATAATCATGGTTTGATGTTTCCCACATACTGGCAAAATTTATTCAACCTTGTACAAAAATATATTTTAAATAAATGTCCCCCCCCCCCCCATTTGAATAAAATTATTACAATGCATACATATTATTTTCCGGAACTATGCTTTTACAGATAATATATTGCAATATTTTAAATAATTTTATATAAAATTAAAATCTTGCTAATAAAAAACAAAAATCAAAATTATTTCTGAAGTTTGAAATACCAAGCCGTTGATAAATAAGAGATTTGCCTGTGAGTACTTATGATTTATATATTATCATGTAAATTAATATCCTAAAAAAATGTATGAACAAAAATATTTAAGCATTTAACAAATCTTGTGTACTTATTTTACTTAATTAAAATTTAAAAAATGAATAAAGTATAATATTTAATTTAAAAATGAATTATTATTAAATATAAGTGTTTAATTTAAACATTTTTTGCAGGTTGTTGGTCCTGCTGATGGCTCTCATTATATTATAAATTATTATGGTCCAAAACTTACAATACTTAAAAGAGACAATGAGACATTTATTATGCCTCAGGATGATTGGTGAATCATGCCACAGGATATTATTCAAGATACACTGTTAATACATTTATTTTGTATCTTTAATGTGTAATTAATAATGTACATAATCAATGTTACTGTAATTTATAACTGTTTTCCTTTTTTTCCCTGTATATACAAAATTATGTATTTTGAGTGTGAAGAATATTTATTTTCAGAATAAAATCTGGTCTTTCTTTTTATAAACATATTTGATTTTTAATAATGAATATTTACCTAATAACTTATATGTAGAAAAGATAGCTTAGATTTAATATTATTTTTTATTTATTCATACTCTAAGTGTTGATGTCAATATTAACTAAAATTAATTATAATAAGCTTTTGTTGCAATTTTGAGAATTAAAAAGAGTAGATTAATTTTTTGTAATTTGAATTCAATGATTTATTTATTATTTTCTGTATATAACAGCTGATTGGACACTTAATCATCATTTACTTTTATGACTTCATTTTGAATATACTCCTTTAATGCCCTTCAGATAATGTTTTATATAATGTTGCATTTTCCAATAACAATTATTTGTTTTTTTGAAAAATTGACAAAAAATATTCTAAATTATTAAATTCAAGAATATTTTGAATTAAATTTTATTCTTATTTCTTCATAATATAGTTATGAAACTTTTCCTTACTTAATTCATAAGTTTTACATTAAATTCTAATAGCCCTAAAAACTAATGATTTTTTGCACGTCGCAATAACAAAAATATAGCTACAAAGTTATATCATAGGAATGCTTTTAGGCTGAAATAGGTTATATAGCCTAAAAGCCTTCCTATTTCTTTCAACAGCTTAACAATTTTTGGTGATGTAAATTCCATGAAACCACAGCTAAAGACAACAAATTCATTTTCAAACTCTGGTAATTTCAGGTGGTGTATGAAAAATTTATTCAAAACAATATATGATGAAAAGGAAGTTTAATAAAAATTATCAATATTTTAATGTGTATAAAAAATTAAAATACCATTTTAAAAGTATTTAAAACTATTATTATATATATTTATATAAGGAAAGTTTGTACTACAGATAATTCCTAGCAAAAATCTGTTTAACGAGATTCATTTTGATTAGCTTAGCATATATGATTTGTAATAGATATTAATCTTTTGTCTGATTAAATTATATATATATAAATATAAAGCCTTTGTCATATTTGTTTTTAATTTGAAATTATATTAATGTGTTTTGCGTATGTGTGTGTCAATTAAAAATAATGGGAACTTTTGAATAGCACTTTCGGAAATCATAGTTCAAAGTAAATTATTACTTTACATGTTTTCATGTAAATTAAAGGGAAAATATTATTATGTTCTAGATTTAATGTATATCACAGCTTACATAATAATCTAAAACAGTACAAAAATTAAAACATTAGGACTTAAATTTTATTATTTATGAATTTTTTTCCAAAGTTAGGCTTAACAGTGCAAAATCTCTATCCTGTGGTACAATTTAGTCCTCTTTCGCTGCATTCTCAGAAAACACATCTTAAATAAAATAGTGCTGTTGCGAAAAGGTTCAGATAGATACTAAATAATAACAAATTCAAAATATTTTTCTGATGGTTTTGTTAAATATCAAGTTATTCTGCTGTAAAATACTTAAAAGTCAATTTTCTATAATAGTACTATCAATAAATTATTTGATACTTTAGAGTAAGCATGCTATATTAGTGAAATCCATTTTAATTTAGAGTCAAGATTTAAGAAACTACATTATTATGGAATATTTGGAGGGAAAATAAGGGGGGGTGAAATCTAAATAAATTGTGTGAATACACAGGAAATAGAACATAACAAATATTCATAATTTTTTTTTTTTGTATTTTAACTATATGATAAATTAATGCATATTTGTAATTCTCCTTTAAAGCTGAGATTAAAAACTTTAAGCCTGAAGTAACAGGTTTCAATGAAAATGGAGCAATATATAAGTGGAACTATTAAAAACAAATTTGCAATAATAAAAATTTAATGGTTCTTCATTTCAGTTTATATAAATATATATAGATTATTAATAACATTAACATCTGATTAAAATTATACAAAGCAAGATTAAAATATTTTAATGTATTATAGATTTAAAAATTAAGAAAAATAAGTGAATAAAATTAATAGCAAATGTTTTAATATTTATAGTCATTATATTTTCTAAAAATAAAACTTGTTTTGAATGCCTACTTAAAATTTCAACTGATCAAACATGTTCCTGACAATTGACTGATCAAAAAGCAGTTTCCAACAATTTTAAATAAATTTTTACAAGGTGTGAATCAAAAAATTTGCAGACAATATAAATGTATTTCAAGAGCTTTCGAAGTTTAGTTTTCTTCCAATAATTTATAAATGACTTGTGATATTAAAAACGATCAGATACTTAAAAGCTTTGTTGCAAATTCTCAAATATAGCTTATAAAGCAATTATTCTTCTTGTTTCAAATTTTAACTTATTTATATTTAAATGCTACATTGACTATAAGAGGAAAATAGCTTATTTTTCCACTTTCAGACAAATTTTTTAATTTGCAATAAACTTTCAAACTTGCCATTCTTTTAACAAAAGTCATTCTGTAACTTGGAAAATTCTTTCTAGCATTGTTTTAAACGCAAGAAGTTCCATAACATTTAGTTTTGTTTTTCTCAACATAATGAAATGGATAATTTCTAACACACAAATCATTTCACTTTGATATCATAGTCATTACTTTTCAATGGTGTCAAAGCAAAATTGTTTTGCTGTATTAATTCTAAAATCGCCATTACCTTTTAGAAACATGTTATTGCTTAAAAAAACCTATGTAAACAAAGTAACATTTGTTTTCATTGATACTAAGTTTATTAAGTACTCACTGAAAAGAAATGGTGTCATGACACTTCAGAGCACAACAGACAAAATATCATTTTAGTAGCTATTATATTTTGTCCACAAAATTTTAAACAGTAGTATATTCATAAAGTGCAAGGAATGCAGAAATGTTTATTATTTAACAATGGCTTAGATTAAACACTGGATCTTTCGCTGTTTATCCACTAGGCATACCACAATTTAATTATGGTACATGTGGCTTATAGAATGCAATAAACAAATAAAATGCTATAAGTTGTCATTATCTGAATTATAACATAGTGTCATGATTTCAGTCAGATGCTTTAACAATTAATGCAATTTTAAAAAAAATCATAAATTTACAATATTTTTTATTTTTTTAAAAATTTACGATTTTAAACTCAAAACAATTTTTAAGGGTAAAATTTTCATCATATATCCAAGAATGAAAAATAGCACCAATATTTATAACATTGTTTTCAATATGATTGTTTGGGTAAACAATTTATATCAACTACATAACTTTTCCACGTCGATGAATTTAAATTAATGATGTAAATATTATAAATGCAATTTAAGTTAGTCATGAAAATGACATTTTCCAAGTTAACAGCCTTTTTGTAATTAATAAAATATATTTATGAAGTTATAATAAGAAAAATGGAAGTAGTTATTAAGTTCAGAAGAAACATCTAGGTAATTGAATTCCCGGTTTTTATTGCATCATTTTTATGATAGTAATAATATATGTGTGTGAATAAGAAAGATATAATCAAGATTACATCATTCTGATTCACCATCATTTTTCTAGAATTTAATATCTTTATCAAAATAGTGAAAATGTTAACATATATTGATAATCTAATTTTTGATTTATGAAATAAATTATTCTTCTCTAAATGTGTCAAACTTTCAATGTTTCTTGGATAATATTTTTCATATTCCTCAAATCATTAGATCTGAGCCAACATATATCTGCTTTTTTACAGAAGTGTTTATATAAACCAGAACTGAAAATTTTTAACCAAATGCTAAGGATATATAATTAACATAGTTTATCACATTAAGATACATGTAAATTTGATTGAATAATAATTGTAATCTTAATAGATTTAATTGTATAAATAAAAAAATTCTCACTTAAACCAGATTAAATGGAACATTGACTTTAACATACTATAAAATTGATATAAAAAAACTTTTTAAAATTTTATTTACAATTGCAAAATTTAAAAACTAACTATAATGGATATGTGAAGTATTTTGGTTTAATGTTAAGATTAAACCAAAATACTTCACACATCGCTCACTGATTAAAACTTCAAAATATAGAGTTTGTTTTAATCATGTAATATGAAATTTTTTTTTAATTCAATAAAATAATGCCCTTTCAAGTCTAATTAAAACAAATATAAATGCAATTAATTTTATACTCAAAAGCTCAACAATAAAATTTGTTAAGTTTATAAATAAGGCAAAAAATACACAAAAAAAAAAAAAATTCCATACATTCATATTCCTCAGCATTTTAACCAATTCTAAAATATTCAATACATAGAGGCACTTATACGAATGACTAGATAGGCAATTGACTGCTCTGACTTAGAACACAGGTTCAGTTCCGTATAAAGAAATTTTGCAGTTTCAGGATTTCTTATAAATACTGTATAACACATTTGTTACTAACTATTTGTACTATATCATTATTTATTTCATTTGTCAATAAAAGTTAGTGTAATTGAGGTGTGAAAGATACAATTTCTCTTTATTAGATTCATATAACAAGCATTCTTCCATTAAGCCTTTTGATAAAATATTTTTCAGTTAACTGGAATTAAAATTAGAATAATAAAATGATTCTGATATTAATTTATTTTATCAGTATAATTCTCCTAATAGTCTGCTGGATACAATAGATTAAAAAAATTATTGGGCATTAATTATATGGAAAAGGTTGTGGCAAATTAACACCATCTCTAAGAGAGAAAAATATTATGCAAAATTAATGAAAATTAGTAAATTCTTCACGTTTATAAGCACAAGCTTTGCAATCATATACTTGCCCTAGTGGAAATGTTTTTGAATGAATGTCATTCTATAATGGCATTTACACGCATAGCTTTATACTTCTTAATATTAAGAAACAAGTGAGTAATCCATATTACATACTTCACAAGAATAAATAAACTAGAGCCTCCTGACTTATTACAATATATATTGGGAATAAATTATAGACGCTGTTTTTAGAATTGCGGTTTTTCCCTCAATAATGCACTTTACTTCCTCTTAAATGTAACAAAAATTTATTTTGTATATTGATATTTAATTTTAAATACTATTTATTAAATTAGTATTTAAATATTTTCAATGAGAATAAAACAGAGTTAGAAAAGTTATGAATGGCATTCTTTACTCTTATTTATGCATTATACTATGTAAATAATCTTGCCAATTACACATTTAACCTTTTTTTTTAAACAAAAGGTGTTATATTATAAATATTTATTCAATTAGCCTCTGTAGAAAGTAAATTTTTTTAATATTACATTACACAGTTAAAATGTTGAAAACAAAAACTTCCACCTTTTTTATTCTAAATATACAAAACAAATTTGAGTATTATGTTGAAATGTTGATTAATATTATATACAATATTTGAATATAAAAAATGGTTTGTTATACCCACATTTTATTTTTGATCCATTATTAAACTTCATTCTAATATTTTGATATTGATACAAGAGGCTAAATTTAATAAATTAATAATGCCTATTAATGTTAGTTATAGATTCATAAAATATCTAATGACGATCATTGTAATAATCTAAACCACATTTGATAGCAAACAGAAATATTTAATTCCCAAATGTTATCACTTTCTTAGTTAATACATTTGTAAAATCAAGTAAGAACTTCATTTCATTTACATTAAGATTGTTTATATATAATCAACATGTGTTAAATTCAGTGAAATACAAAATACCTTCAAATACATACTTCACAAACAAAAATATTTGATATCATATTTATACTTCAAACTATTCAAATTTTATAGCAATTGAACAAATATAAATAACAGTTGAAACTTTATAAGCTTTTAAACGCAGGTAAAATAGAAATATATATGTATGAAAGAATTAATTGAATGAAGCCAGGAAAAATGAACATTTTTTAATTGATATATACACATACATTATGTTCGATGCTTTTATGAAAAAAATGTGTGAGACAGAATGATTATAATTGTATATCCTTTTAGAAACAAGATTCTTGCTGACTTGGCTAAATGATAATTTTATTTAATTATCAATGTCATAAAATATTTAAAGGATAATACCAGCGACACATAAAAACAAATTATCGGAAATTAACGTCTTCCTCTACCTCTTCCACGTCCTCTGGCTCTACCACGACCACGGCCTCTACCTCTTCCAACAGCAGCTTCCTTTTTCTTTGCTTTAGCCTTTGGAGTATCATCCACTAGCAGCGTTTCTAAGGTGAGACTGTCAGGAAGAATGTAATATCGAATATTATTACCACGAATGCTAAGTGTTTCCAGCTGAACAGGATCTCGATTATTCACTGTCATTTTCACGGCTTTCAAATGTGTATTCATAGCAACATCCACACCAGTAATAGTACCATGTACTTGAGTTCCATTTTTTAATTCAATGGTAACCGTTTCATGGCTTAGTTTCATAAGAAATCTAACTAACTTCATTTTGATATGAATTCGTTAAAAGCTGGTACGTGTTTATATATAATATATAAAAAAAAGTATCAAATCAGCTTCATAAAACACCCGGTGGTGAAAATCAAATGGTACAAGTTGCAAATACAGTTAAAGTTTAGACCCTCTGTAAATAATTAATAATTTTAAAAATTGACATTTTTTGTATAGTTTTTATGTATTCTAGGGCCATTTATTTCAACTTATGATAAGATAGACGATTTGTAATAAAAATAAAACGTTATTGATAATTTAGCATAATAGACGACATTAGTTGTGACGTCATATGCAGCAACTGTTTCCAAACATTTGCTGTTGAGCGCCAATTATCATTGAAACTGCCATAGACTTCGGTGATAGATTTTTAAACTGTTATTTTTGAAATTGATATTCATTATTTAAGGATAACGTTTTTGCTATAACTTTTAAGCTTTTGTTTGCTTAACATTTGATTCTCGCCAAATTGTAGTCACAGTTAATCACCAAGCTCGGTAAAATCCAATCGTATTCTGGTTGCAACAGAACAATTTATTGTTCTGTGCCAACAAAAATCACCAATAAAATCGATAGCCAAACAAAAATCTCCAAGTTTGTCAAGAAGGCACTCTTAAATACAATATTAAACAAATGTTTACATTGTATTTGTTTGGAGACAGTTGTGGATATGACGTCACACTAATGTCGTCAATTGGAAACTATTGAATTAGATGTTCCCACAACAATGACTGGTTCTAATTATTCATTTTGGAAACAATCCATTTTATCAGATACTAAAAAGATTGATTATATTATCTGAATATTAATTATTAAAAATAATAAAAGTATAAAATAGATTATGTGCAGAATTTGATGGAACAACTTAAAAGTACTTAAATGAACTGTAAATAACCTACAGAGAAAGGGCTAGACTTACAAGCTTTTGATAAGATTAAACTCCTTTTTTCGAGGAACAAAAACGCCCAAGATTGAGTTAAGTTTATTTAATTAAAGGTAAAATTAATCAGTGTTTGATAATTTTGTTCTTTTGTTCCTTAAGCAAACAGTTGAAGCAGATTCAATGAAAATCATCTGTTTTTAATTAATACCCATATCTCCATCATAATGAGGTTATAAGATCATTTTTATATTATTTCTTGTTTTTGTTCGTTAAGCCAATACCCTCTAGAATATGAGTATAGAGAGTGTTGGTTAAGCTTCTTCTTTTTTTTTGAACATATTAAGTGGAGTACCTTCACATTTGTTTCACAAATACTTTATGTTAAAAGTAATATGAGGGTTAGCTGCATTTATCAATTTCGAATTTTCAGGAAAAAACAGCTAGAAACAACCCAAACAAACTATTAAAATAGATGATGTCGAAAATTATATAAACCTTACTATCAACAAGAAAATGTTCGACTACTTTTCTAAATGAAGAAAACATTTATTTTTAAGTGTATTCTTGCTTTTTTTCCTAATGTTGAAGATACTTTTAGTGAATTAAAGTAGTGAGAAGTACACCAAGTTATATGAAATGAGTAAACGTCTTAATCTCGAAACTGAAACTGATGTCAAAAAGAGTAAAACTTTTGACGATAAAATGAGTAAAAAACTTTGTAGTTTGGACAGTTTACCTTACGAAATTCTTGAACATATATTGAGCTTCGATGATATTTCATATATCGATGTTTGCAGAATATCTCGCGTTTCTCAATTCTTAAATGAAGTTTCAAAAAGTAGCAAAGTATGGCGTAAAAAATATATTAAAATGTAAGCGATTCAAAACAAATATTTATTATTATATATAATGTATTTTTCTGTCAGTTCCAAAAGTCATTTATTGTTTTTATAGTACACATTATTATTTTTTTTTTTTTAATTTGTATGTGAGCAATCTGAAATAACTTTTGTTTAAATGTTCTTTACAATAGAATCTCTTCTAATTCTACCACATATGTCGTATATTTCTTTTGTGCATTTTTAATTTTTTTTTTCTTTTTTTTTTAAAGCAAAGCTTACTTAGTGATGCTAAACTTCCTTTCTAAGTAAGTAAATCCGATTAATCTTAGAAAACAAATAATGAAAATATGAAGTGTTTGAAATAAAGAAAATTCACTTTAATTATCCTTACTAGAATTCTAATGGAAATTCTTAATCTAATGAAAGTTTACTAAATGGCCATGTGATAATAGGATTGCTAAAACAGAATGTATGTGGTTGAATATGCATAGCATTTTTATCTTTTTAATGCAATAAAATATCCAAAAAAAAAAAATGGTATAATCCACCAAAAATCAATGAAATTCCATAATGTGCAAAAAACATTGAATGTCATCTGTGACCTAATTCCCTTGTGTAAACAATTTTGTTAAATACCAAATTTAACAATTTTTAATTTTTCTATTTAAAAAGTTTTTAAACTCAACAAACTTAGTAATGGAGCAAGAATTATTTTAAACCTAATTGAATTGGTACAATTCCATTATATCCCCATACAATAATTATCGTAACGGGAAAGAAAATAATAGCAATTACTGTTATAAATTTTGCATTGTGTATTGCTTGAAGCAAGTTATACTTTTAGAAACTGACAAAAAATAGTATAAATATTTTATTTGCATTTTATAATCTAGATAACAATCATTTATTGACAAAACTTATTTAAACACTAAAGTTTATTTCTATTGGGAATTGCTTTGATGATAGATTACGAGCCTGTAATAGAATAGTACCATTGAATCTAATAAATAAATAAAACCCATGGAAATTAGAGAAAAAAAAATGAAAAGTTTTCATAATCATTCTATAAAATTTTAGGTTTTATCTCTCATTTTTTCTTTATTTCTGAATTTGAAGTTAAAATTTAATTTGATCTGCCACTGTATAAACACAGAGAAAAGTATTGCGCCAAAATAACACTAAATAAATGAGTGTTATTTTGCAAATAAAAGAGTGTGTGAAAAAAATTTTTTACCAATGCACTATTTGAAAATAAGTTATTTCTTTCGTTAAACATTTTAATAATTAACAGCCCTAAACCACTTTTAAATTATTTAGTCATTCAGTTACCTGAACCTTTTGAATTCAGGCAATTAGTCCCTGAATGGTTAAATAAGAAAATATGAATTAAAATAAGGGATTTTCCACAGTTTACAAGAATAGGTCATATTTTCTAACAAAATAAAATTGCATCCTTTATGTCTTGTCTTTTTTTATTGCTAAGTAAGCATTTTTTTTTAAATTATTAAATTCAAAATTAAGTAAACAACAATATTATCTAATCATATTTTGATACCAACATTAAGTTTATTGAGACTTCTTGGGGATTGTTGCTTTTCTTAATGGTTCAGTCTTCTCTTTGTAGTTTAGTAGATTTTCTATGCTACAAAATTTAGTTAGTTATGTAAATTTTTTATGCTTTCTAAGAAGTTTTATTCTTGAAAGTACATTTTATTCTTGAAGTACAAAAATTATTCTTGAAAATTTGGCTTGAAATAGTAAATAAGAAATTTATGTTTAATTTTCTGAAAATTTATATATAATTTTCTGTAGATTTTCTTTATTGTTTTTATTTATTTATAATTTTTATGCTTATTTGACTGAAAAACTGAGTAAATATAGAATTTTTACAGATGAACAGCTCACAAATACCCTGTTACTCGCATTTGTTAATATAACAATTTAGAATTAAAACCAAACTCACACAACACACTCACTATAATGTTGATCAAATCTAGTGTGAGTAAAAAGTGTATATTTTGGTTTAAAAAAAAAATCATTAGCTTTGTTGAACAATGCAATGATATAAGTTAAAAGAAACTACAAGTTAATGACACTACAAAAATAGTAGTTCTTTAACATGTAATTTATAAATTGATATCTAAATCTTTATGTTTGCTTATTAGAAAATAATATATTAAGACAGATTGGATAGATATTCATAGGTCAGATAGAAAAAAAATTCAGATAAAAATTAGAATATCAGTGGGACCAATAATATATAGCGGGTGGCCAAACTTTTGGGAACCGGGGACTACTCAACGTTTAAAAAATCGAAGGCGGTCTACAAATGGCAGAGCTAAATTAACGTACATATTTATTTGTGGTAACAAGAAAAAAGTGATAAATTATGTAATTTTTCTAAAAAAAACTTACTATTAATATTTACAAAATAGAAATTTACTGATGAAAATTATCAAAGTATTCATCTATCAAAAACTGCCCATCCTATTCACTTCGTTTAGTTGAAATTTAGCGCTGTATATATGCGACAAGTTTATCATATTGTGCCTGGTTCAAGCTTATTGCAATGCATAAAAAGGAAATTAAATGTTCATCTGTTAAATGCGACCAATGTTTGTTTTTTGTTCATGGTTGAAAAAGCAGATTGGCAAAGATACCTCGATCCAAAGTATGATTTCAAATACAAAATCAATTTGTAAATATTTGGAAACGATTTCTCAGAAATTAATTTCCAAAAATCAGTATCGCTGAATATGCTCTGGATTGTGAAATATATCGCATCTTAATTTAATAATTTCTTCCTTGATCATGACTGATGAGATATCTATTAAATGTCCTATTTTTTCAGATACTCCATTAATGTTGACATTTTTATTAAATGGAAATATCATAAAATTGATTATTTCTTTCAGCGTAATTAAGTCAGTGGATCTTCTTTCAAATTCTTCAAACAAAACATGTAAATATTAAGCGAAATCTTCGAAGTCTCGGTTTGGATTATGTATGCAGTCTTCCTTCATGTTTTTGAAGTTTCTCAATTCATGTTTTCTCAATTGAGATGCATACCTTTTCTATAGTTTTTTTTAATGTTTTAATCACGCTCATAATTTCCATTTTAGGTTTTAAATCGTAAACTTTTAATCATAAATGTTTAAATCGTAAATCTTGCATTGTTTGTTTTGGGTCTTAAAGCGTAGACTTAGTAAACTTTTATTTTAAATAATTCATTGATACTATTTCATAAGTCGTAAATTAAATTGCTAATATATGAGGTCATTATCAGGATGGTCACGTGGAATACCTAAAATGTCTTCGCCATCTACCAGTCGACCGTGCTCGACATCTTGGTCACGCCTGATATATAGTATTATGATTCCAATAACTTATAAGTTACATTTAATTTTTAATTAAACTTTCTTTTAAAATCCCAATTTCCTTTAAAATATAAAGTAATCTGATGTACAGAAAATTATATCATTTGATAAACCACATTTTATGTTATCAGCTTTCTATTTTCGTTATTCTATAGATAAGTTTAAGTTTTTTAAAGGATTCTGCAAATTTTCCTGAAAGATTTATTGAATTTGGCTAGGAAATGAATTCAAATGATTCAACCTTTAATCTTTCATATATTTTTCTTAAATAGAAATTTATTTCTTGCAAAATAGTTAGAAATCCTTTGTACTGATCTTATTATCTAAAGGATTGAATAATATTTACTTTTTCATTAAACTCTGAAATAATAAAAATAAAGTGTTGGTTGTCAACATTTGAAAAATTAATTTTTGATGTGAAATAGTGATTTGAAATTATGACTAAAAATGGAAATTTTAATTTAAGAATTTTCAATGAAGGAGGTTATTTTGCTCCCGATTTTAGGTGTTAATTTAAATTATTCCAATATTTTTATAATCGAACTTTTATATTTAAATGTAAAATATAACTTTGGTACTAAACCCTTTAGTAAATATTTTATTAATGGAATACAAAACTACAGAATACAAAATATTTACTAACGGGTATTAAACCATTTTGTAAATATTTTGTATTCTGTAGCTGTATTAATATATTATATTAATGTATTTGGCAAAAAAAGTTTTGCCTTATATTATATAA
This sequence comes from Latrodectus geometricus, assembly GCA_026290005.1. Classification (NCBI taxonomy): domain Eukaryota; kingdom Metazoa; phylum Arthropoda; class Arachnida; order Araneae; family Theridiidae; genus Latrodectus; species Latrodectus geometricus. The sequence continues at coordinate 146,267 of JAPDSC010078808.1, read as the reverse complement.
TTCACATTATTTCAGAATAAGACTGAACACATGATAAAAGTAATAACTTATTGATGTTTAAATAATTCTTCTTTATTAGTCCCTTGTAAGCAAAATACTTAACACAATACAAAAATGGCCATAAAATTTGATTATAAATTTTAATGCTGTTCTAACTTTTATTTAATTTTTCAAATAATGCTAAAATCTACAAAAGATAATACATGATTTATAAGTAAACTTTAAGTACTAAGTTATGGCCAAAAATTATATTTCAATTAAGTTATTGCCAAAAATTTAAGTATTACATTATTTTTAATATAACTTTAAAAATTGCATAAAAATTTATAGAAGCACTAACAATTAAACTATCAAAATCTGTATTCAATTTAGTTGTAAACATCATTATTACTAAATTGATTCTAGTCATGTATTTACTTATTATTCTATGTTATTTATAATATTTAATTTGAATAAAGTTACTTAAAATTATCTGCATGATTTAAAAAGATATGTTTACTAATATAATAAAATTAAAAATATACATTTATTATATTTTTTTAATTTAACTATATTTGAATGAAATCAAATACATATATGGAATATAAACAAACTATTTTATATGCATCTAGACAGGAAATGGTTATATGTTTTTATTATAAAATACATTTTTATACATTAATATATTTTTATCATAAAATATATTTCCATTTAGAAAAAGGAAGAAAATGTGAATATACATAATTATTTATTTATTTTTATTATAGGTGGCCTTCTCTTGTAAAATTTGTAATTCCTGGTTCCGGCTGGCTGGACGAATTTAAATTGCTTACTGAATACAAAAGAACTTTAATCTCCAAACTACAGGAAATGTTGGAAGAATATTATAATCTTGACAATGTTTCGAATGATGCATTTTTTGAAATTCAAACCATATGTGATAACCATGCTTTGACAGATTACTTTCTATTGGAAATATTGGGACAGATTGTTCATGATTCACAAAAGTATTACTTTTGTTTTTATTTCTGTACAGAAAACAATTATAAATCTTTATGGTGGAAAATTAAGAGCTTTTAAAATACGCTCACATCCTTTCCCATAATATCAAAATCTTACTTATGAATGAACATTTTAAAATTAAACACGAAAAAGAATTTTAAGAGTACGAAAATTATATGCATTCTTGTACTTAGCTTAATTATAGCACTCATTAAAATCATTAATTTGTAGATTACAAATACAAAAATCTTACGCAATTAAAAAATAAGTCTAAAAAAATTATTAAAAAACTTATCTTACTATTTTGCTGAAAATATTGAGTGGGATTTTGAACTGAGCTGAGGGATAAATAACCACAACAAAGATAATGAAGTTTATTACATTATTAAATTGTTTTTTCCATGTATTTTATTTGCAATTTTTTTATTAATTAGAATTTTTTAATTATGTAAGCAGTAAATAATATTTTTTTAATATGTCTTTTGAGTGTAAGTTAAATTTATCATAAAAGTTAAATCTAAATAATGTAATTTCCAAGTTATCTAAATCAAAGATCTAAAGAAAAGTCATCATTATCAATAGAATCAAGTAAAAACATTTTATAACAACTTGTCATGAATTGAGTAAAAATGTTTTAAAGTTTTAAAGATCAATAGGATTCAAAGATTACTCCATGCTATCTCTTCAAACAGATTTATTTTTATATTACAAAAAATTATTTTGGTGAATAATTAATATGTAAATGATAAAATTCAATACTTTTGCATTAGAATTACTATGGATAAAATTTTAGATTAATATTACAAAATGTTTCAGATTTAAAAAAAAAAAAAAAAAAAAAAAAAAAAACTCTAATTAAATTAGAATAAAGATAAATTTTTACATGTATGCAAGTACACATTTATTTTTTAATTTTAATGAAACTTTGCTACTTTTATTAAATAATTTACCTTATTTTATGTGGACAATGGTATTCTGATTATTTTTATAATCATTCAAATATATTTATATATATATAAACACATATTAAATATTTTATAACTTTTATTTGTCTGAGATTAAATAAAATATATTTTTTTTCTGTGAAATGTAAATTGAAGTTGTCATGAAAAGATTTAACAAATCCTTATGAGTTCTAGGTGATTTGCTCTAAGCTAAGCTATAAAAAAGTTTTTATAATATTTTTAAATTAAGAAGCCTTAAGATTTATGTATGTGCAACATTTTTTAGATTAAAAATTGATGATTTTTTTATATGTATTCACAACCCTAAGTGAACTAAGATGATCACATAGGAGGGACCGAGTAGATTTGATAATGTAAATAAATGAATAAAGCTCCACACATAGCAATTACACTATCAAACCTTATGGATAAGCGTTTGTCAAAGTTTTGGCACACTTCTTTTGATATTTGTATTCCTTATTGCATTAAGAACTCCTCCACTTTGCTGTAGAATTCAGATATAATCTGGTTTGAAAGCATCACTCTCGCTCATTCCATTAATATTCTAGATTTAGATCTGGGAAGATGTGCATATATTTTGAGACATCATTATTTGAAAAAAAGTTTTTTTTTTTTATCTCATTGCATTATCTACAATAATTGTTTGTATTATTTGACTTATAAATGCTATTTTATAGAAATGTGAATCTAACTATGAAGTATTATGGTGAGAAAGCTCTGAAGTACATACGACACAAAATGCTAGATCGAGTTTGGCATGCTTTTTTGAGTGAACAACCAAGGCCTTCATTATTAAAAGGTATTTTTTTCTTTTTAATGGAGCATTTTTATGTATATGAATCCAATAACTGAATCAAGAAAAGTGTACAATAATTTTACATATAATTTGTTTCTAAAATTATTGTGCTATCATTTGTATAAATTTTGATTATGTGATAAAAGTATAGAAAATCTTGTAATAAAAATATAATCTATATTATAAAAAATTCCTTTTATGATTAATTTTTTATTCCTGTTTATGATGCTAAATGTATGAGAAATTAAAAAAAAAAAAAAAAATTGAAAAAGGAAGTATTCTAAAACAACCACTTTTTTATTTTTTTATTGTCTATTTACAATAACAAAATTTGATTAGTTGCTAATTGGATTGACTATTATTGAAAATTTATATTACAAAATATTTTATAAATAGTAAATACTTACTGGTGATTTTAAGTCAAGGAAAAATAAACATTTTCCTACATTTTAGAAAAGAATAAGATAATTACTTTAGTGACCATTCATTAATGATTTTTTACCACAATTAAATTTTATGAACAGACATTGCTTCTACTGTTTGATATGAGTTTTGAAATTTTTATGCATCTTTTATTTAATTGTATTTTTTAAATTTTATTATTTATCATGCATGCAAATAAATCAAAGTTTATTTATTCACTACCTTCCTATTATTCTATAAGGTAGTCACGTTTAAATTTTAAATAATAAAAATTTCATTGTTAATTTTAAGTTAAATTTTGAAGTTCATTCAAAAATTTAATATTTCCTTTTTTTTTAATTGTTTAGGTGCTTGTCTTATACAGCAGTGGTGTGAACCAGCTGACATTGATTGTACTTGTAATGTTTCACAAAAGATCAATGAATTAGTTGAACAAGTTTTTAATGAAGTGAAAGAAACTTGTCCTTCCCATCCTCTAATCAAAAGAGGTTTCTTACCTGTTACAGAAGATAAAGGTAACTTATTTATT
>JAPDSC010078808.1:114476-142473 GCA_026290005.1 Latrodectus geometricus | reverse complement strand
AATTTATGGTGTTAAATTGTGTAAATAATTGATAATGATTTAGAAAATATTGTAGCGTTTTTAATGAGAAGTTTTAAGGATAAATATTTATTCTGATGATAACTAGTAATTGAGATTAAATTATCCGAATTGAACTACAATGTGCCAATGATAACAATGTCAAAGATGAAATATAAGTTTAGTGTTGATAAACACTAATTAGCTCCTTGTGATTTCAAAATAATGGTAAAGACATTTTAAAATTAAAGTGGCTTGTTTTCTCTTTTTTCTTCAGTTTGTAATGAAATGAACAACTTAAAGTACACATCTGGCATTGTATCTTTTTTGTCAAAGGTAGTCACATAGTAATTGCTTACAAAAGCATTTTTGATATTTATCCAAATTCATTAGACATTCATAAATAGCAAACATAATATATTTTATGGAAATCCAGCAATTTTGGTTTTTCTTACTCAGCAATTAGAAAGACTAATAGCATTATCTGTTTTAAAACAAAGCTTACCAATCCACTGCATATAATTTGTTTCAACAAAATGTAGCAAGAAGATTATTTTGATTTCTTGATCATTAGGAATGAAAAATATATCCTTTATTATTAAAAATCAATTGCTGTCTCCAAGTAAATCTCCAAAAAAAGTTGCTTTGTGTGTTTGGTGAAAAATTTACAAGATTGTTCATTTTAAATGAATAAATTACAAGTACAGACTTCTGTTGTGAACAATTGGATCAAACATATCAATCTTTAACCAAAAAATGCTCAATGGTTGTCAACAGATAAAGCATTATTCTGCATATAAAATGGAAAATTTGTACTGCATAAGACAAACCTTAAAAAAAGTTAATGAATTGATATGGTAGCTATTATTACATATATATATCATATTTTCCCAATATTGTGCCATTCAATTTCCGTTTATAACAATTGCCACACTTTTTTTCTTTGTCGCAAAAATTTTAAAAATTGGTTGTCCAAAATGGGATTTTTAAGTACTGTATTTTCCTGTATATAATCCGCAGATTATGTGTTAAAAAAGTTCCGAATTTCGTTGTGCGTAATATACCTGCCGCGGATTATCTGATAAAAAACATTCTCCATCAGAAATGCTTACAAGAAAGTTTTGAAAGAAATACTCTTGTTTCATAAAATAAATAACTGGTGGTACCAAGACACACCTGAGTTATTTAAACTATAATAGGCTTTGTGCAATTACGTTCAAAAACGAATTCGGTTCCTCTTAAAGATTTTACGGTTGTAAATTCGCTAACGTCATTTTGCAATTTGCCTTAAAGCGAGCTGTTTCGTTTTGAAAATATGTAATTTCGTATATCGTCATAAGGAAGCGAAAATTTTTAAGTTACGCAGCAGATTTTAAATTAAAAGCTATAGCGAAAGCAAATAAAAACAATAGCGTCAAATGTGTTAATGTGAACAATGTGTCAAATGTGTTAATGTTAATGAAAAACAAAACACGAGCGGTATAAAAAAATTGTATAAAATACGCAATTTGTAAATAATCCATTTCTTTCATTTAAATATTAACGAAGCAAATATATATTAATTTAAATGTCTAACATCGTTTTAAAAGTTATTAAAAGCTAAATATCGATAAGTTTTACAAGACTCTTCTCAAAATTATCGCTTTTGATCGATCTCGTGCTTTCATCTGAAGTTTATCGCACTTTGCTGGATCTAGACTGATATTTTTCATAATAAATGCTTTTTTTCTATACAAATTATTAAATTTTTAATCCAACTGTGCATTTTTTATTTTATGTGACACCTATATTATCAGCAGTACATATTTAAGACTATTTGCCGGAAAAAAAAATTGCCACGTATTATACGCCGCTGCGGATTATGTGATCCATTTTTTCCTTTTACTCAAAAAAACAGCCGTGCAGATAATACGCCGCTGCAGATTATATACAGGAAAATACGGTAATTTAAAATTTCCACTCCATGAAATTTTTTAATTTAAAAAATACCACCTTGTCAGTCAGCAATGTACAAATAAACCTATTCACTAGATTTGTAAATCCCTTACAATACAATATTATTAAGAATAATATAATTTTATTTTTACACAAATTACCAAGTAATTTATAGAAGTTGCATTAAACTGGAAGTGTCTTCTTCTACCACAAATAAATATTGGTTAAGGTGATTTTTGAGGTTGCAATGTTTCATAGGTATTTTCTCGCATTACTAATTCATCAAATGAACAACTTGAACTTAACCCAAGTTATCATCTGTCTAGTAATTTCAAGGTTTGATTGAATAAGACTGATTCTCCTGCCAAGATTTCAAATTGCCCTTTAAACTGGTAGTCAAAGTAACTGGTAAATAAGAGAGTATTAAGATTTAAATTTATAAGTTCATTTTGAAGTGTTTTAGTTTCTTTGTTTAATATCTGATTACCTATTTTACTCAGCTTTGCCCTTTGTATTTCACTGTGTTTTATAATGTTCTCTGTTTTGGACTGATAATCATAATTTTCATAAAATGATTTATTATATGTTGTAATTGCTGTTTTGAAACTATCAACTGTGACAATTTTATTTGCAGAGGAGCTTCTTGATAAATCTTTGTGGACTCCATTTCAGTGCAAATCCATTTTAATTTGTATGAATAAAGTCCTTTACACAAAATTAAGATGGGCTTGTGTTGAACATCTAAGTTCGGCTGAATCCATATATATTGATAAGGTATAGTATTCCTTTATTTATTTAATTTTTCTTAATTGTATCTCTTTCATAACATCAAAATTGTGACAAAGTTTACGTTACTCAAAATTGAAGTTAAGATATTGAAATTAATGCTCCATAATAAGAAATGCTTTAACTCTATATATAAATTACTGCTTTTTACTCTGTCTCAGGTTCTAGACTCAAAGATTGGAATACCTGTAACCCAGGGTGTGATTTATTTAACCATTGCCAGTCAATTGGGTGTTCACTTGTTGCCTGTAAACTTTCCTGGGCATTTTCTTCTGAAATGGTTGGAACATCCAAAGTAAATCATTATTTTTAAATCTTCAGTGTAATTTGTTACACAAAATTAGTTTCACCAAACTATAAAGTATTTTTTTTTATAATTATGATAAGATGTTTTACAATTATGTAAGAATTATGATAAGCTAAGTAAATTTGTCATGCAAAAATAAGATATTTTATAATATTTATTTCTAACCCTACAATAAAACTAATATAAAAAAAATTAATGAAGAGAATAAAATATTTAAAAGGATGAAGAACAAGAACATAATTAATTTATTTTTAAATGTGATTTGCTTTGATTGTATAGAGGTCAAAGTATTGTTTAGAATACTTTAATTGAAATAGTATTATCAAGAAATTCCTCCTAAAAGAGCTTTTATTTGCTTACTTTGCAATAATTTTTCATTGTCTAAGAAGATCTTATATAACAGTTTTTTGCAGAACAAATAAATTGTTAAATTGGATCAAATTATTTTGTAAGTACAAAAGCTTTTGCTCCATTACAAATGCTAATAAAGTCTTGCTATATTTTATGTACATCTACTTATATATACATATAGTTTATTTATATATATATATATATATATATATATATATATATATATATATATATCTGATTAATGCCTGAACATTCTTTTTTTTGTGCTGCTTAAAATTATATTTTTGCTAGTAAATTTATGCTAAAAATAAATTCAGCAGATACATTTTCCATATTCAATTCCTTATTTGACATTGGAGGAAGTGTCCAAAAAGTATAGAAATGAATCCAGTCTCTCAGATTGATATAATATACCCTTATAATAATTCCAGTGTGTACAATTTCATTTATTAAAGGAAATACTTTAAACAATATTTGCTTAAACTGGGTAATTATCAGTTAAGACCAAACTTTCTGAATTGATGTTAATTTTGCAAATTATGTGATGAATCTCTGGCTATTTTTACATGGTTTTTGCCAATATGATTGATAAAAAACCCTTTTGTTCAGTAGTTCTTGAATTCAAATTCTTTCATAAATGTGGATGTTCACTGTGATTTAGAATCTATGTTATATGTTGTTTTAAAAATGTAACTTATGTATATGCATGGGTATCTTTCCAAAAATGATATTTCCCTTGCCATATTTTTTCCCTACTTTTTAATTTTTTATAGCTAAGTAATTTTATAAAGAATTAGATTTTGTGCCATATAATAATAATGTAAATTATAAAAATTTTATTATTTTATGTTATCGAATTATAAAATAAATATAAATGCTTGGGAAACAAAACATAATTTGAAGACTTTTGTTTCATTTAAATTTTAAATTATTTTATCATTGAGCAATGATATTTATGTATTTCAAAAATGCTTTGTAAGAAATAATTGCATTTTAAAATTCTAATAAATATAGCTGCTTTATTCTTAAATTTTAATAATAATTTTTTCAAAATCTTCAATTTCCTTCCTAAAATTTCTGTTTTGAGTGCCTGCATACCCTGATTAATTAAGATCTAACCAATTTAATTATTATAAGTTAATAATTTTATAAGTATAAGTATGTAATGCATTGTTAATTTTCTCAGTCGTCCAGGTGAAGATGCTTGGACTTACATTGATGTTTTTGATGGTGGAGCACTTAAAAACAAGCAGGATTTAGATGATTTAGCTCCTGGTTATGATCATTTTTCACATTCTTGGCTTGACCCAGTACCGCCCCTTAAAGTAAGTGAATTACTACAAATATTTATAAATTAAAATGTGCTTGTTTTCATTGATTACTTTTAAATATTTAGTTTTATCCAAATATTATCTAATGTTAAACAACTTTAAAAATTTAACAAATAAATAGCTTCAGTAAAAAAGTTTAACGATAAGTACATTTAAAAAATTGATATTTTAATGTTCACTTTCTTACTTTTTAATAAAAAACAGCATTTGGTTGAAAAATTTCTTTCTGTTGATCAAAAATTTTTTATCTAGAACATAATAACTAAGTAAACTTTTATCTATTTTGCAGATTAATTTCATCAAATTCTGTTTTCCAATTTATTTTGGATTCCATCGTTTTGTAAAAGTGTTTATCTTATATCTTGTACACATGATGCTAATTTTCTCCTTCATTTATATAGTCTACAATCATTACATATTCTGAATTTTCATTAGTTTTAAAGTGATTAATTCTCTTTTTGGAATAACTTTTAGAGAAAAATATTTTGAATTATTTTATTCTGATACATCATTGAGAGTATCATGTAAAACTATATTAGAAATAATATAGTTTTACAGTTTTTGAAGCTGTAATTGCATTTAAAGCTAGCTCTGTGCTAGGAAAATATTAATGGACTAACACAAAAAGAAAAGATGAGCCTCACATTCTGTCCCAGTCATACTATTCAGAAGTTTATTTGTTACTAGTTATGAGGTGTGGGCTATTCACTATAGTTTAGTCTATAGAGTTATCAATAATTATTGCATGTGTCATGCAGATTCTATAAAAACTGAGAAATTTAGTGGAAAAAATGCTTTCTGTTGAATACAATATTTATTTATTAACATTACACTGACGGGCCATACAATTAATACTGATCTATATAAAATATTGAGACATTTTTTGAAAAATTTAGAGAATCATGCTGATTATCAAAAGGCTCCTTACTTCTGACGGATTCATCCATACAGGCTTCAAGACTATCCAATAGAACCTACTTATACCAAAAAATGTCTCTTTATTTTTTTATTTAAAAAACATCTTGCAAGTCAAAATTTCTTTGACTATCATGATATCAAAACTCAGGTTTAAATTATATTTTGATGAATCAAATAAATTTGAACAAAATAAAATAAACAATAAATGTGCCTGTGGTATGTGAAATAAGTACTTAAACTTAACAAATGCTTGCTTAGTAGCATATGTGAGGAAAAATAAAACGTAACACAGTAATTCCAGCACAATAGATTGCTTTGAACAATTGAACAATAGATTGCTTTGGCTACAATCCTTGATGCCCCTACCTTTATTCTTATTATAAATATCAAAACTTGTATTAGACATTTTATGAATTGAAAGCTTTGGTTTAAATCAATGGCATCAAGCCAAACTTTTTAAAATATATATATTACCAATTTTGTGTACATATCTATTGTATTTATATGACTTAAATTCTTTGCATTTTTAACAAGATACATTAAAGAAGGATAAAATATTTTATTTACTAAAAAAACTAAACAATTGTTAAATAAAAAACATAAGAAAGTAAAAAATAAAAAGTAATTCAGTAAATATTTATTTATTTAGGTATTTGCTAGAATGTGCTGGAATCTGGTTGAAATTGGTCGTCAACATGATGGTTATGGTGTTGGTTTAACATGTTTATGTAATTCCTTAGAATTACTGTCCATTTTGAGCCCTGATGACATGGAGCACAAACTGCTATTAGCCAGAGTTTACATGCACTTGAATGTTAATTTAAGTAGAGTATGTTTGCATTGTTTTATTTTTTAAATATAATTCATTAAAAATATTCTTTTATTCCTTTTTTTAGTTTACATTTATTTCTTAAAATGTTATACATTGATTTAAAATATTTTGATAAATTCTCTATTTATAATTGTTTATAAACTTGTGTTTAAGTTTATTCTATTTCTATATATTTTACAGAATTATTTTTTTTTTTTATCATTTTTCTAGTTTTGATTTTTTATTTTAAATGAATAATATCTATTATTTATTGATTTTGTGTTTTAGAACAAAACTTTATAGTTTGAAAAATAATATTTCATTTGATACATCATATACATTTTAATGTTAAATAGATATCACATTTTGATATCTATTCAACATTGAATAGAAATCATTTATTCATGAGGCAGTTTATATTGTATTCATAGTGAATAAAGTATTCATTCTCTTTCTCAGAATGTGTGTGAAAATGTTTGAGTGAATATTTAATAGGTTTTATTTTTAATGTGAAAAGGAAAATAAAATTTTTTAATCAGCAAGTTTAGAAATGATTTAGCATATTTGAATTACACCCTTAAAAATTACATAAAAGGAAATCAAATTCTTCAGAAAAAGCTGTTATTGGTAATGATCGTATTTACAAAATAGTTTAAGTAATAGGATATATATAAGAAAGAAACAATTTAATTTAGTCAATTCATATGGAAATGTAAATAAACAATATTCAATTATTTTAAAGAAAAGAAAAATATACAGTTTAAAAATATGTAGGTTTTTCATTTGGTTTTATTTTCATTTTTTATATTATTAATTTAAAATGCTTAATCCTCTTAAGCAAATTTTTTTTCTTGTTATAAAAGAATGATAAGATTTGATAAATTTTTAGCATTATTAATATTTTATGTTTTATTCAAGTGGCATTAAAAATATAATTTCTATTGGAGAGAGTTTTGTTAGAAATTAATTTGATGGAAATTTAAATTTACTTTTAAAATTCTAAACAGGCAATTATTTATATAATTTTTTATTATTATAAATTAGTTTTTATTACAAATAAATAATTTACTTATGAATTTTGTCACTACAATTCAAATTGAATTGCATTACTTTTACAAGTTAATTTTTCAACATAATTTAAATTGAAGAGTTGTTAATTATTTTTTGTTAATTTAAAAATTAATTTTAAAACTTTATAATATGTAATGTTTGTATGAAATGATCATTATTATCAATGAAAAAAATTCAGCAATGATAGAATAAATTTTCACATTTGAAAACTTTTGAATTGGTTAGTTGTTTTATGGAACCAATATTTTTGAAATTTTATTAAATGGCATAAAAGTGTTAAATGAAAATGGCGATAATTTAAAGTAACAAGTTTTCTTAAACTGACATATGGTGAACATGATAACTGCATTATATCACAAAATTTGATAATTCCCAATTTCAAAAGTTTTATTAGAAATCAGTTTTTTGTAATCAGGAATAATTTATTTGAAAGTAATCTTTCAAAAATTCCATGAAAAATACATTTAATCCAAATAAAAAATGTCTTGCAAATTCTAGTCTAGCATATAAAAAAAAGTTTATGTCAAAATTTCTTATCTTTTGTATATAGCATTTTATAATGTTTAGAGCTATATAATTTTTATTATGACTTATTTTACTATGATAGCTCTATTATTATATTTAAATAATTTATATTAATTTATTGTGTTTTAATGTATTTTTATAAGGTTTTGAGCCTGCTACAAGAAGTTGAATACAATGATCCATGCTCAACAGGGATTGTGGGATGCATGTATCGATCTGCTGCAACAATGCTTGAAACTCAAAGAATCAACAGATTAGAAAAGAAGGTAAAAAAATAAATAATTGCTAACAAAACTCATTTAAAACTTATCCATCATCATTAGGAATCACTTAATTCTGTAAATGCTTCAAAATATATGTTAGTATATTTTCTGTTGGCTTATTTGACAAATATTTCAAGTACTAGCAATGTCTCCAAATGCTATAATTAGGGATATATTTTAATTAGTATTGATTATAGACATATATAGGATTGTATAAATTAATAATTTAAATATATTATTCCATTAAATATATACTCCCATCCTTGATGGCTATAAAATCACTAGAAACAGTGGCTCTCAAACTAAACATAACTTGTATTACTTCTTATTTTTTTTTTAAATTTTTCTCTTAAAAATGTGTAAGTGTATGAACTCAAATCTTCAAATACAAATTCCTTTGAAATCTCTAACTTTAACATAAACTTAACCATTTTATTGATGAAATACCCTCCTAACATAAGTTGAGTCAACTGTGAATAATTTATAATGTGATCTTCAGTTCAACTGATCTTGTGTTCTACTTCTGCTTTAGTTCTGAATGTTTGCACTACTTTGGAATTCACTTTAAATTGCTTACTGAGTAAACTGTAACTGAGTTCTACATTATTTTTTTAAAAAATTCCTTTAAAACTTTATATTTTATGCTAATAAATTGTAAATAAAAACTGTTGCAATTTTATTTTAATTAATCAGTTATACTTTATTTACTCTGCAGATTTTAATTAATTGTGAATTCAGATTTCAAAATTTATATACATACCACAATATTTGTGATCTTATTTTTCATTTTCATCTTATAAAATAAGATTTATGTTTGATAAAATAGGAGATATTGTTCAGAAGTAACTTTTCAGTTTCCTATTTTCTAGATAATTTGTCATCCCAGAAACAAAGAGACAAACAATGTTAAATTTGCTGTTGGAATGTTAATGACTCATAAGAAGTATGTATTTTGTTTCATATAAACAGTTTGAGTGCAATATTTGCCTACTATAATTATATTTTTAAAATATATCATAAGTTAACTTTAGTTTTCCATTAGAAGTGTTATGAAGTCTGAATCTGTATATTATAATGAAAAATATCTAAGGAAACAAAATTTCATGTAAAATTTTTAAATTGTACAATTTAGTGTTGTATTTTTCATTTTTCTTGTGTAATATAATCCAAAATATATTTCTGAAAAATAGTTTCGATTAGAATAACTTGTCATGATTTCAAAGAAAACTAGGGAAGGAAAATTTTACTATAAATGATAAAAAAAATTTAAAGTCCTAATTTATTTTGACATTTTCTAAATAATAAACTTTAATATGTAATTGATTAGTGGACTTCTAAGGAGAAATGAGTTTAATTTAAAAAAAATATGTTCTCTCATTCGCAGAAGATTCATCTTATAAAAATGTCTTTTATAGATATAAGCATGAAAATCAAACTCTGATTATTGAACAATCATACCCAATAGAGTTAATGGTTAAAATCCACAAATCAAGTTAGTGTTCTTAGTGGTGGTATTTTGTTCTTGTTTGTAAATAAGTGTTGATAGATATGTAATTTATTCATGTAATACATTTTGCTTTGCTCAAATGTGCTTCAGGATATTAGACATTATTCTTTAATACTCATCAGGGCAATGATATTTTGAGTGATTATTTCCCATACATTTTTTGTTATTAGTTGGTTTGACAATTAGGCTGATTAAAAAAATGACAATATCTCTAAAATAGTTTGCATAACAACAATTCAAAATCACTAATTAGCTTGCAAAACACATTCAACTGAATCTGATTAAAGCAGATGCTAATAGTATTTTTAGCATTAGAAATGTACATTTTAAATATCATGGAAAAAAAGCAATTATTTAAGCTTTCTCATCTTTGCTTAAACAGTTTGTGTGTTCAAATCCCACACTTAACTCAGATGTTTGTAGTAGTTTAAAATCCATTTTCAACTGTAGGTGCTGGTCTAATTAGCCCTTGTGTGGGAAAAAATGACTTGAGCAACAAATAACCCAAACTAGAAAGAAATTATGCATCCTACTTATTTACATTGAAAGTTTAAGAGTTTCCAGTTTCACAATTGCATTTTATTGATACATTGAATGGTTACATCAAGAGTTTGACTAAATTAATGTTTATTTAAAAATAATAATAATAATAAAAAAAATCATATTGCATAAAGATTACAATTTTTACAAATATTACTTAATTAAGATTTGCCCAGAGAAAATAGAAGGGATGGATAAAAAAAATATGTGCAAAGTTCACTCAGCTACTATAAATCTTCCTTAATTCTGTTTGTATTGTATATTATTCGTTACCTAAATACAGTCGCTCAGTAGTTTTATTGTTAATTTTTGTAAAATACATTGAAATCTTGTATTTTATTGTGAAGACAATGTGATTTTTTTTCTATTTGTGAGATTTTTCAACAAATGATGTTGTTTATTAGTATGATTTGAATAGTTTGCATTTTGATCAAATATAATTTTATCTGCATAGCTTTTTATAAAAACAATTCTTATCTTCCCTTACTACCAACAACAATATAACTTTTTTCAATTTTTTTTTAATGATTAACCTTCTACCTTTCAAACTTAAAATGCGATGATATTCCCTAAGACAATTATTTTTTATTTATATTAAATTATTTTTTGCAAAAAATTTACAGCTGTGATTATTTATAATAATTGAGAGTTCAAAATTTGTTAGCGTATCATATTGAATAGGAAAAAAAACTAAAAAAAGGAAATAATACTAAATAAAAACAATATATATATCTAATCAGGAGAAATATTATTTTTTAATTTAAAATTTCCAATCTAGTTAAATATGACTGCTCCATTTCCTTTTTCTGCTTTAAGAACTGAATAAAAATTCACTAAGCTTATTAATTTTTAAAAAAAAATTTCTAAATTGTTAAAGCTTCCTAATTCACACAAATTGACCTTACCAATGTTTTATGCGTTATTTTAAAATTTTTATATGTTTCTAAACATTTAGACATTTATAAGTGTTGAGAATCATTCTAATAGTATAAAATAAATACTTTAATGCGTATTTGTGACTATTAATTATTTTTTTTATTAAGGTACCATTATCGATGTGTCATTTATGGTTGGGATCCTGTTTGTGCTGCCAGCAAAGATTGGATTAATCAAATGGGTGTGAAAAAACTACCAAATAAAGATAAACAACCATTTTATCATGTTCTTGTGTCAGATGGAACAGACCGTTATGCTGCTCAAGGTAATACT
Organism: Latrodectus geometricus; assembly: GCA_026290005.1. Taxonomy (NCBI): domain Eukaryota; kingdom Metazoa; phylum Arthropoda; class Arachnida; order Araneae; family Theridiidae; genus Latrodectus; species Latrodectus geometricus. Next base: position 130,922 of record JAPDSC010078808.1, on the reverse strand, counting down.
GACATTTCTTAATTTTTGTTAGTAATATTATTTAAAAGGTTTTACATTTAAATAAGGATCTTATTTTGATAAATATATTTTTTAATTATTCTAAAATCTTGATGAATCATTGAGTTGGGAAAATATTTTCACAAAAGTGTATGTATATATCTATTTAATTTAATAATTATTTAAATGCTGGTGGCAGTTTGATGATCCATTTTGAGGAAGTGTAGTGAGTATGAAGGGAAAAAAAAAGAAACTTTTCCTCATGTCCATAACAATAAATAAGAGGATCAGTTTAAATAGTATAGTCAGAAATTTGTGAAGAGCAAAAACTGTCTTGTTTATTTTCTGCAGAATGTTCCTTAAGAAAAAATGTACATTTATTAACTTATGTATGATTGGAATGTTTTTTTTAATAAGTGGCAACACATATTCTGCTGCTCTCGCCCAAAAAAACAACCTTCTTTTTGCAAAACAGAACCAATCTTCTTTCTTGCTTTAGATTTAATAATTATTCTCTAATCGTAAGTTTCGAGGAAAAACAAGAACCAGGTTTAGAGGCCGGGAGAAACCGAAATTTTATGTGCATTGTGCCACAAAACTGCCCCACGAGAAAAAAAAAAGAAAGAAAAAAGTCATAATGTCCATATAGAGTAATCAGCTTCATTTGAAATATTGGCCCAGAAAGAACAGTTTCTTTGTTTAATAAAGATGAAAAAGGAAGGCAAAAAAATTTTTTTCCTGAGCAGTGCAAGAGATTATATATCCATATCATGACAATTACTTACTAAATTTTTTGAAAAAATGACACCTTGAAATTATGGCTTATTCACATTAAACACCAAACCTAAAGAGTTTTTGTAAAAATATATTTGTTTTAAATAGAAGTTAATTGTATAGGTTGTATAAAATCAAATCCACTTTTAAGAGCAATTCTCACATTAAAACTGATATCATTGTAAATCTCTGCCATCACCTTTGTAAGCAATGTATAATATTTCATATTTTACTAGTAAATTGAAATAATTTGGCTGGTGTTCAGATTGTTACTCAGCATGTTTATTAAACCACATAGTCGTTTCCAGAATCTATTTGAAAAGGATGATTCAAAATTCTCATGGGTATATGGTAAGAGTAAGGTTTCTCAAATTCACACAATTCAGTACAAATAACATTTCAATATATGTAACACATTGAAACATTATACATAAACATGTGTACAATTTTTTAAATACATAAAAATATATTTGCATAGAATGTCAGAAACAAAATCATTATACCTATTTTGCATCTGCATTGCAAACAAAAACATTTTCATATTAATTCACTTAATCAGATCAAAATGATTAGATAAATACATGTTGTGTCTAGTTGTCTCAAATATAATATATTATATAATTATCGTTGATACAGTTATAGCAGATCAATGTTAAATACCTGACTAATATTATAGCCTGAGAAATTCTAATGTATTTTGTGAAACACATTAATTTGTATTTATGTCTTGACCATATATTTTTCATTTTATCAAAATAATTATAAAATAAACTTACAAAGTATTTACATATACCAATTTGTTTATCAAATGAAGAATCAATGAAAATGTTAAGGAAGATCTATGCAAATTTTGATATCAATTTTATAATATGATAATAAGAAATGAATGTCAGTTTAAGTACTGGTGACACCAATTATAATATCGAGAAATAAGATATAGTAGAAATAAGATTGATAGTCCCTGTAGAAAAAGGACAATGAAAGAATTATATGATAATAAAAATATTTTAACTTAGTGTTGATGCAAATTCCAATTTCGAAGACATCAAGTTAAGTGGACTTCCTCATCTTCTTCTTCTTCTAGTTGGGTTTAAGTGGAACTGCGCACCTCTGCTCTGTGGCATTTTGTGCCAAAGCCACAAACCCAATTTAACCTAATTCCAATGAATTGGGTCCCCCACTTTATTTATAAAGTCAGACAGACCCTTTATGAAATTAAGATGCAGGTCTTTAGCATTGATAATTCCTGAAGTATTAAACCAAACAGAGGCTAGGGCATCACAATCAAAAATGATGTGTTGTGCCGACTCATTGTCCTTGTGACATTTCCTACATTTAGGGTCTTGAACCAGTCCCATAGTATGGAGGTGCTTCCTGAAATAATAGTGACCAGTGATGAAACCTTCAATGCGTATGTATGGTACGTATTGTGGTACGTATCTTCACTCTAGAATAGTTGAGAATTTCAAACGCTACATTAGCTGATGATCCAGTGATCATACTTTTGGCATGTTTTTGATCAAAAGAGTTTAACCAAGTTTTATTCATCCCCTGCTTTTCCCACTTGATAAAAATGCCTTTAATAGTCTTCAAATTAATACCACAAAAAGGTTCCACTCCAATAGGGTTAGAAGATGAACCCTGATTTGCCAGTTCATCCGCCTTTTTATTACCCTTAATTCCCATATGTCCTGGCACCCAAAAAAGGGAAACCTTATTATTGGTTGCCAATCCCCTGAGAAGGTTTCTACATTCCTAGACAATCCTAGATCTAACTTGGAATAAATTAAGAGCCTTTAAAGCAGCTTGACTGTCACTATAGATCAGAATCCGTTTACCATGGTAGCCTTTTCCAATATTTAACAAAAGACAGTCAATAATAGCAAGAACTTCAGCTTGGAATACAATGGCATACCTTCCAAGGCCCTTAAAGAGGTTAACCTTAGGCGATGCACTATGCGCCCTGAATCCACAGAAGTTATCTTTCCTAGAACCGTTTGTAAACCAGACAAAATCATTGGTATCCGGATTTATCGTGTTCTCAATCCATTCATTCCTGGTTGGAAACCTTAAATAGATTAGCCCTCCCACCCGTAGGTGTTTGGCCTAAAGGTCTCGTTGGATAGTAATCCATGGGAACCGTACAGTGTGCGGCGAGGTGGTTGCAGTACAGTAGCTAAAGGAATGCACCGCCAATGGGCAAAGGATTCCAACACACTGCCACCTACCAGGACTCTGTCTGACTGGAAGAGGCCTTTATTGATAAGAAATACAATGAACAATCATGTTCAAATTATTTACAGAGAGTTTATATACAAAGATGTGTTCATCCTTTTCCGCCATCGTATTGAAGGAGAAGCTCTTCCTGGTTGATCTCCTTGCCTCCAGAGCGGAGCTTCTTGCTTTGAAAAAGGTGATCTAGCTGCTTGGGTGAATAGTTCTTGGGAAAGTACCTCTGTCTGATTTCCTGATATTTCTCACAGTGGAAGAGAAGATGATCCGAGTCGCAGACCTCATTGTCATGCAGGCATAGAAATCATGGAGACATAGAAATCTCCCTGAAACCACTTTCTGAACACATAGGGGTAAATAGCAAATTGTCTTCTGGATTTGCAGGAGGATTGCCACCTTAGCTGGCATTTGTCGAGTTCTGCCCTAGAGATTAGGGCCTTAAACTGCTGCCTGGTGAGTTTTATTGTGTTGTTGATGTTTTCTAACTTTGTTGCATCTTTTGCCGCTTGGTCTGCTGCCTCATTGTGCTGGATGTCGGCATGAGCCTTCACCCAGTTGAAGGTATAGTTGTCCCTTTTGGCTAGATAGATCAACCTTATCTCTTCCAAAGTGTCACTTTTTAACGTCTAGAGAGGGTTTACAGGACAGATCTGGAGTCCGTATGAATGTGGCACTTGTTGATGTTGTGTTCCTGGGCATATCTCATGGTGTGTGGTATGGCCATTCTTCAGCTTCAAAGACTGAGGCCTGGTCGTTGAGTCTAATTCCTATTGTCTCAATTAAGACATTCTCCCTGAAGATGAGCAAGGCGCAGCAATTTCTGTCGTTGATGCTCAAATCATCCTTGTAGGTGAAGGTCTCTAGTCTAGGCACCACAAGATGTTGCCAAGGGGGGGGGTAATTCTAAGTTGATAAGACCATGCGTTGTCTGGGCTCCAGGTTACGTTGTTAATTGTCACAGACTTGCCATATTTCCATAGCTTGAACCTCCTTTGGAAGACATGGGCATTCAGAAAGATGGGGGGACTTCCAGCCAGGGTGCTGGAAGTGGTTCTATATGCTTTTGTTAATTTCAGCAGGGCAACTCTTTGGATTTGCTGAAGCATGTTCTGCTTCACTGTACTGTTGAACCAGATTTGACTGCCGTAGAGGATGATGCTCTCTATGACACTGGAGTAGATAAGCTTAAGGATTGATAGATTAAGTCCCCAGGTTTTCCTTTTAAGTCTTGCTAACTTATTCTACAAGGAATCCACTTTCTCTTTTATGTCATTGGGGTGGCTCGTCCAGTTCAGCTTTGGGTCCAGCATGATTCCGAGGTATCTCCGCTCGATGGTGTATCTTAGCTTTTTGCCATTGATAGAGATGCCTGATCTTTTTGTGATATTCTTGTGCGGGATGAAGATAGTATAAACACATTTTACCGTGCTAAGTTTAAGTCCATAGTCTTTTGTCCAATCCTGAACTAGTTGTAGGGGTCTATATGCCTTTTTGATAAATTTTAAGTAGGACTTGCTGGTCATGAGGATGGCTACGTCATCAGCGAAGGCCTGGCAGTGTGAGTTGGGGCCAAAGTCCTTCATGAGAAACTCTTTGGCTATGAGCAACCACAGAAAGGGACCGAGACTGGAGCCTTGTGGCACCCCAATGTCATATGTCTTCTTGTCATTGTTAGCATCGATGTATGTTCTGTCTGAGAGGATATCGAGGATTCCCAGAAACATCTTCTTGGAATCCTCGACTTCCTCAGGATTTTAATGATATCATCCCATCTGGCACGGTTAAATGCATTGGTGATGTCCAAGGAGATGAGACAGGAAAACAATTTGGATTGGTTGTTATCTCTAATTCTCCTCACCAGCTCTGTGAGTGCCTCGTTGGTACTTTGGCCTCTCAGGAATCCAATTGGCGCTAAGCAGTCGATTGCTACTGAAGAAATAGTGCAGTCTTCTCATGAGTAGTTTGTCTGATAGTTTTCCCCAGACAGGAAACAGGCAGATGGGTTTATACGGTCTTCTGAGAGACTTATCCTTCCCTTCTTTTGGGATCAGGATTACCTTCGCAATTTTCCATGTGTTTGGAAATCTTCTTTGTGCTAGACAGAAGTTAAGAATGCCTAGAAACTAGGTCTTGTTCTTCTTCTTCTTGAGCTTGTTAGATATGTGGCACCTCTGCATTGTTGCATTTTGTACCATGCTCCAAGCCCAATTTTTTCCTAGTTCCATTGTCTTGGGTCACCTACTTTGTTTATAAAGTCTGATAGGCCCTCAATGGGGTTTAGGTGTAACTCTTTAGGATATGGATTACCTAGAGTAGTGAATCTTGTAAGGGCAAGAGCATCACACTCATATAGGATATGATGAGCTGATTCTACCCCTGCATGGCATTTCCTACAAATTAGTTCCTGTTTAAAAAGTCCCTTTGTTTGAAGGTGTTTCCTGAAATGATAGTGCCCAGTAATGAAGCCTACAATTGCTTGAGTCTTCAATCTTGGGAGTCTAAGAATTTCAGATGCAGTTTTCTCAGATGAGTTAAAAATCATACTTTTTGCATGTTTCTGTCCAGGAGAGTCACGCCAAACTTTGTTCATCTCCTGTTTTTCCCCATTTTTGAATGGCCTTCCTTGTAGTCTTCATGTTGATCCCACAAAAGGGTTCCATTCCTATTGGATTGAAAGAAGATCCCTGTTTTGCAAGTTCATCAGCTCTTTCATTACCTTCTATTCCTATATGCCCTGGCATCCAAATAAGAATAATTTTATTCCCATTTGCCTGTTCCTTAAAGTGATTTTTACATTCCATTACAATTTTTGATTTCACTTGGAATTAGTAGAGAGCCATCAATGCAGCTTGACTGTCACTGAAAATCAGAATACGCTTACCTTGGTAGCCCTTCTTTAAATTTATCTGCAGACAGTTGGCGATAGCAAGAACCTTCGCCTGAAAGACAGTGGCATGTTCCCCAAGCCCTTTATAAAGACTGAATCTTGGTGCCACGCCACAGACCCCCAGTCCTGAGAGGTTGCCTTTTTTTGATCCATCAGTAAACCAGATAAGATCATTGCTTTTTATTTCAATCGTACTGTTTTTCCATTCTTCTCTGGTAGGAAAAACTACCTCGAATGGTCTTTCAAACACGTATGTTCTTTCCATGCTGTCTGAAGGCATTTGGAGAGTTGGGTGGTTGATTTTTTTGGTAATAGTGGTATGACCTCCAGAAGAGAGCTTATCACACAACTGATTTTGCAATTTCATTCTATATGCAGTTATTCTGGCAGCGCTGCATATGAAGATATCTATTGAAGTCAGGTCCAGAATTGCCTCTAGTGCTCTGGTAGGTGCTGTGGACATTGCACCTGTGATACACAAGCAGGCCATTCTTTGCAGACTTCCTAGCTTGTCCTTCACTGTTTTCTGTTCCACCTTACACCACCATATCACAGATGCATATGTAGAAGTAGGCCTGACAATTGCTGTGTACATCCAAAACATCATTTTTGGCTGTAGACCCCAGTTTTTATCAAGCATGCGTCTGCATGTCATAATGCATTTTTTTGCCTGATTGATTTTGTAGTGAACATGTTTATTTCAGGTGAGTTTTTGGTCTAGAATTAAGCCCAGAAATTTCACCTCAGAAGCAATGTTGATTTCAACCTCAAAAAGTTTTGGGATAAAGAATCCCTCCCTTTTTATTTTTCTTGTGAATGGTATAAGGTTGGTCTTCTGTGGATTTATGTCCAGATTCCTTTCCTTACACAGGTCTTGTTAGTTCTTAACAGTTCCATGTAGACGCCTATACAAATCTCGTTGAAACCAGGGGCCTTGTTGGGGTCCATGTCCTTTATTGCTTCTTCCACTTCTTGGATGGTGAATTCTTGTTGGTCTGGATTCAGAAGATTATCCTCGTCATCTTTAACTGGAGGGCTGTTAAGGGAAAGTGATAGTCCAGGATCGCATTGAAGGATTCCTGCCTATCTGATGCCAGTTCGCCATTTTCGAGTTGGACTAGTTCATTTATGGTGGTTCATGAGACTTTATTTCACACTACTTTGTAGTGGCTTCCAAATGTGTTAGTGTTGGTAACGTTCACCTGATATTTCCGGAATGCCGTTTGTTTTGTCTCCAGTACCATCTTCTTGTAGTTGGAGGAAGCCTGCTTGAAGACCTTCTTTGTGATGTTTCTTTGTTCCGGGTTTGTTTTTTTCTGGAATCATCTCAAGAGAACCCTGACTCTGCTTCTTTCGATCGTGAGGTCCTTGGTCCACCAGTAGTTGGTGTTTTTCTTCAGTTCCTTTTTCCTTCTGTGTTGCGTGCAAATCTCCAGAAGTCTGTCTTCAATGAGTTGAATTGACAGATCGATGTCTTCAAGACCGCTTAGTGGGAATTCTTCCACCAGTGATGAGAGTTTGGTCCTAAAGTGGTCCCAATCCAGGTTTTGGGAGTTCCATCGCCAATTGTTTCCTGTCGACTTTTTCCGTTCCAATTGCAAACCTCATCAGGTTGTGATTGCTTCCAGTATGGTGATTGTGGATTTTCCAGTCACACACTGCATTGTTGGTGAGATTTTTTTGTTAGAAGTAGGTTGATCCAGCTTTCGCCTATAGTACTGGAAAACGTTGGTATGCTGTCTGCGTTGTTCTCAACAATCAGGTTGTGTCTTGCGGCAAACTCCAAAAGTTGATGTCCTCTTTGGTCTTTTGTACACGGGCTCCAGGTTGAAGACTGGTGTTCAGATCACCCAGAATGATCCACCTATCTTGATCATGTTTGGAGATGATTCGCTCTCCCCAGGGGAGCAAGTGAATCCAATATGCACCTTGACGGTGGACTGTAGGGAGAGCAGAAGGAGAGAGTTTCATCGTTATGCATAATGCTAACAATAAGGATTTCATTATCAATGAAAACAGGACTCATACCATGGCAATATATGCCGTTTTAAGATCTGGCGAGGGAACAATTGTGAAGTCGAGAGGGAATCCTGTAATTGAGTTCTGAAAAGTAAAAGGATCATTAACAGATGCTATGTCGATGCCCATCTTGATTAAATCTTCGGAATGAAGAAAGTTCGCCGCTCTGCAATGATTAAGATTGATATGCGAGCTCGTCAATTGTCTGGTATGGGATCTAAATTCCATATATTAATATCATAGTCTTTGATATCTGGTTGTTGATTTCTCTTTCGTAGACATAGCAGGACTTGCTTCTGACGTGATTAATGTTACCTTCCTCTTGTTTTTTTTAATGTAGTTATCACAATAACAGCACTTCAGCTCTTTTTCACAGCTTCTACTTAGATGGTTGCCTCCACATCTGCTGCAGGTCTCCTCCCCTTTGCAGTCCTTGGCCAAATCTTAGGCATTTTAAGCATTGTGTCACTCTGACATATTCTTTAAAGCGAACACTGAGGTTCATCCAACATATTATCTCTTCCGGCCCTGGAGACTTCCGTATCCCTCTCCGTCGATGGTAAGAACCCAGTTGTTGCCATATCTGCTTTTGTAGCTGAAGATGACTTCGATTTTTACTTTCTCCTCCAGCTAATTCTGGTTTTTGATTTTCTCCACTATCTTCCTTCGTGAAATCTCTGTCTACATCAAAAAGGATGACATCGCTGGTTTCCTGGCAGTTATGGTCTCCTTGGTGGAGGCGTTCTGGTTGACTTCCTGAAGGACCTTATCAATGTCCTCCGAGCCATGAGTTTCAATCAGGACTCCCCCTTTCTCACTGGTCTCATCCTGGTGATGTTCAACCCCATCTTCGGCGGGTTTTTGATAATCTTCCTGGTCTTTTCTGAAGACTGCTCTTTGACTGGATAAACAACCACCACGTTGTTTTTCCTTTGCCTGGATCTTTCCTTTCTAGATCTGGATCTGCTCGCTTCTCTGCTTTTTCTCCGCTTCTGCAGTTGTTTTCTCGTCCCATTTGCCATTGCTGCTGCATAGATACTGAGATGAGGGGCGATGTGGGTCTGGACCCTGAATTCACCTTCTAGTTGCGCACTTCTTTTCACCTGCGCCAAGGTGATTTGGAGAATCTCATTGATACCTGTTCTTATTCTCTGCTGCATGGCATTGCTCATTTTCCTATTGGCCACCACTATCTCTTGTTCTAATTCCAAGAGTCTCATAGTGTCCCACTTCTTGTCACTGAGTAAGTTCTCCTGATCGTTGAGTAATTCCCCAAAAGGAGAATCGCCTTGCTTAGACATTGTGTTGTGTAGTTGGAACCAATAAATGATTATTCAAAGTCCCACCATGAGCGTTAGCCGTCAACCAAGGTTGATGTTTCCAGGAGGCACCTTGGAGTTGCTGTTCAGTTTGTGAAGAGTACAGAATGTGATTTTTGCAATCTCAAAGTAGTGTGTAGACAAAGGCTTATCATACCATTGCTTTTGTAGTATCATTCTATATGCAGTCATTCTAACAGTGTTGCATATGAAGATGTCCAAAGAGTCGATCTAAAATGATCTCCCAAGCTCTGGTGGGCGCAGAGGAAATAGCTCCTGTCATACACAGGCAGGCCAGTCTTTGCAGACTTCCTAGCTTGTCCTTCACTGTTTTCTGTTCCATCTTGCACCACCAGACAATGGAGGCATACATAATGATACGTCTGATAACAGCAGTATACATCCGAAACATCAGTTTTAGTTGAAGACCCCAGTTGTTACCAAGCATTCTTCTCCATATCATAATACATTTCTTGGCTTGGTTGATCTTGTAATAAATATGCTTATTCGAGGTGAGTTTTTGGTCAAGAAATAAGCCTAAATACTTCACCTCAGTAGCAACATTGATAGATTCACCAAAGAGCTTAGGAATGGTAAAACACACACATTTCCTCTTGTGTGTAAAAGGTACAAGATTGGTCTTCTGAGGACTAACCATCAGATTTCTTTCTAAACACCAATTACTTACATAAGTTAAGGCATTCTGCATTAGCTGAGAAGTTTTATTATATTCTTTACCAAGGATGAGAATGACAATGTCATCAGCATAACCTTGCGTATAGTAACCCATATCATTGAGATATTTAATAAGACTATTTACAACTAGGTTCCAAAGTAATGGTGATAAAACACCTCCTTGTGGGCTGCCTCTTGTAGTCTTTTTCTCAAGTAACTCATCATAGATGTTCAGTTGAATAATTGTATCCATAAATAGGGTCTCAATCCATTTAATGAAAATGTTGTTGATTCCTGTAACTCGTAGAGCATTAATTATGAATAGATGTGAGGTATTATCAAAAGCTCCCTGAATGTCTAGGAAAGCAGCAAAAGTTATTTTCCTATCCAGAGAGTCTTCAGTCTTGGATACAAGCTGATATAAAGCCGTCTCCATAGATTTTCCTGGCTGATAGGTAAATTGTAGGTCATGCAAGGGACAATTACTTTTTAAGTAATCCCTAGCTAGCCTAACAATAATTTTCTTCAAAATTTTTAAGAGAAAAGAGGATAAACTAATTGGTCTGAAGGACTTAGCCTGGTCAAACGATTCCTTTCCAGGCTTTGGAATGAAAACAATCCTAGTCTTCTACAAAATTTTCGGAATGTTCCCCAAAGCAAAGCTACCTCTATACACTCTAGTCAGCACATAGATGATTAACTCTTCAGCCTTCTGAATCATGATGGGCGTAATTCCATCAGGGCCAGGACTCTTCAGAGGATTGAAAGAAGAAATAGCCCACATAACCTTATTATAACTGAGGATATTCTTGGCATAGGTCCAATGACCCCTATCGACTCTGATTAAAGAGCTAATATGATGCTGACTATCATTGCCATCAATATCCCTAGCTCCTGGAAAGTGATTTTTGGTCATAACTTCATAACCTCTTTTCCAGTGTTGGCAAAACTACTATCCTCATCCTTCAAGGTACCAATCTGAATTGGTTCATCCCTTCTAATAATACGCTGGAGTTTAGCCCCCTCAGAGATGGAATCTACCTCTTCACAGAACTTCCTCCAGGAGTTAGTTTTGCACCTCCTAACATTCTTGTTGTTATTGATGAGGGCCATTCTGTAATTATTCCATTCAACATGCTTTTTTGCTCAATTAAAGAGCTTTCTAACCTTTGTCTTTTCAGCCACCAGAGAGTCATACCATCAACCACATTGGAGTTTAGCTCTCCTGTTGAGAACAGGGCAGTTGTTGTAAAAGGAATTTAGAATATCACTTGAAGACGTTCTGCTGTAATTTCTAAATCGTAATTATCTCTAATAGGCCTTGATCCCAGTTGAGTCAGCCCCATAAACTTTTTCCTGAAGCTCCTATATTAGAGATTATATCCTATATTATCTCCTATATTAGAGATTATATTGAAATGAATGTTTTGATGGTCTGAGCCAGATGGCTTATCATCAACATGCCAGTTTTTTATAATATTACTGAGGAACTTAGTAGCAAAAGTAATATCTATTACTTCAGCTGTATTAGAAGTAATAAAATTCGGGTCATTGCCCCTATTTAGAATATCTAAATTATAATTCAGAATAAATTCTAAAAGACAATCACCTCTTTTGTTTGTGTCTGTGCTTCCCCAGAAAATATTGTGAGCATTGCAATCTAATCCAAAAATCGTCTGCATGTTGTTCTTTGTGCAAAACTGCAAATGTTTATGCAGAGTTTCATCTGGTGAAGATTTCTTTTCATAGTGCAGATAGACAGAGGCGACTATTACTTCTCGGATGCTATCTCCTATGTGAGTCTAATCTTCACAGCTGTTAAATCTCTATTGATAAATTCAAAAAGAGGTAAAACCTCAATATCATTATCTACAAGTATGCAGGTTCTAGCTTTATTATTAAGATCAAAGATAAGCTTACCTTTAAAATTTTTAAGGCCCTGAAAAACCAGGGTTCCTGAATCAATGCCAAGTGAAAGCCCTCTGCAAGGAATTTCCTGCAGAGGTTAGAAGTACCATTTCTACTGAAATTAAGGTTGGCCAGAAGAATCTTCACCGCCATCTCCTTTGGGTATTTTGTCAAGGACTTTGGTTTGTATGTGGTGAAGTCTGAAATAAAATTTGTAACCTCTTCTACCAAGCCTAGCCACATCCAGCTCAGGCACACTAAGGACAATACGATAATCTGTCCTGATAGCTCATCCTTCCTGTGCAGAACATTCCACTCAGTTGAAGTCAGCCTACAGTTTTGTGCCTCAATTTTCTTCAAGATCACCTTAGAATCTAGTGTACTGCAAACTTTTGGGTGTTTAGCAATGATTTTGGTGGTTCTGACAAGTTTCCTTGCCTCACCCACCAAAAGATTTAGTTCCTGTCAGGGGTTTATATCATTGAGAGTCTGTTCCAGCCACTTAGAGCTTCCCAGATCTGCACAAATGATAATAAGGTCCCCGGACTCCAGCTTGCAAGATAGGAAAGTGGGGGCAAAGTCCACATCATTCCTTCCTATTTTCTCCGTAATGAGAAGTTTCAGGTCTACAGCCTGTTCTTCAGATAGACGTTTGTCCGGATGTCCTTCAAGAATCACAGCCATCTTGACTGCCGTGAGAGCCCTTCTGTAGGTTTCACTTCCAGGCCTGGCATTCTTTTAACAGTCTTCGACGCTGTGTTCTGCTCCATATTTGTATTTTGTCTTTTTCCGCCTCTGTCCTTGGGTTTTTCAACCCAAGTACCATCAGCGATCTTCCTTTCTTTAACAAGCTTCTTTCTTTGGGCACCAGAAAGCCTGTTCTTTATATTTATCTTATCTAGAGAGGCAGTCATACTACTAATAGCTTCCTGATTCTCTCGAGATGTAGAAGGGGATAGTTTGAGGTCATTTCTGTCTCCTTGTTGGTGGGATCCATTTCTGCTCCCTTGATTATCTGCCCTGGATTTCCTTGTCTACCGAAGACTGGTCTACCTCAGGAGTTGCACTTGCAAAAGCAGTATTATTAGTTGCTCCGCCCTCAGAGTCAGAAAGAACAACCTTTTTCTCTGCCAGAACACCCAAAAGTAAAAACTCAGGAAAATAAAATTCAACCCATTATTATCTGAGATGCTGGGCAAGGCAAAATTCTCTAGAGGATCGGCAGGCAATTAAAGGCTCTGTTAAGACACTGTAACCGCAGTGCCATTCACCCTAGGCATGGGTCGCATAACTCCAGGATTACGGGAGTTGGTTCGCGGCTTCTTATTACGTATTCGATGCCACCCCACTACAGGACGTCCGGCTATCCACTACAGGTCGTCCGACTTGAGTACTCAAGACCCAGGTTCACTTTCATTACAAGCACTTTCATTATCGTTTTATTCCAAAATTAATTAAAAGCTTCAATGATGGGCAAAGTATGGCCCTTAGTCCAACTCTGGCCCGTGAATGTATTTAATCCAGCTCGACGAGGGTTTATCGACATGAATAATACATGGCCCACTACAATGACGATTTGATGGCCGAGAAGTTTAAAGTGGATTTTACTTAATACTGTTATAGATGCATAGCCTACAGAAGAAGTTACACTAGCCGCGTGTTGCATAATACGGGATGCAAAGCCTTTTTAAATGAGAAGCGCGGGCGAGTGGACTCAGTCGCCACTGACAAAATAAACTCACTCAACGTCACTGTGACGTAGGTGACCGTGTTTCGTTCTAGTCGTCCATTTTATCTCTTGTTTTTGCTTGTTTGCTTTACATTCATAAATTTTCAGTCAGGCGTTGAAAAAATTTCACGCAGAATATGAAACATTCAATCATCGTTAGATGTTTTCTCGATGCCATTTAATGTAGACCCGGAAAAGGTATCTCCAGAATTGCAGTTGGAAATTATTGAAATGCAGTGTAATACCCATTTAAAGCAATTGTTCTTGATGATTTCCACAAAACTAGATTTTTATATACCACGGCCGAAAGCTGATTCCCAAAGATGATTGTTCACGCCCAAAAAATTATGGCGATGTTTGCGTCGTCTTATGTGTGCGAACAGACTTTTTCGACCTTGAAATTGCGGAAAAACTTAATCAGAAACCAATTGACTGATTGAACATCTTTTCTCACTGGTGAAAATTGCTTCGTCACAGCTAGAACCTGCTTTCGAAAATATTATGGAAAATCAAAAATTATTTTATATGTCTCACACGTCTAACATGTCATTGCCTACGAATAAAATTAAAATAAATATTATTTAAGGTAAAAAGTAATTTGTAATATTTGTGTGTAATGCTGAAATGTTTTTATAATATTATGATTAAATGCTTTAACACAAAATGCATTTTTTCTATAATTCTGGCCCTCCTCTAGAATTTCTTAAACTTTGTGGCCCACCTCTGGTATACACTGCCACATTTTTATCGATTCCTATGTAATTGCTTATAATGCTAATTAGACATCTAATTTCTTTTATGGTTTTCAGTAAATTTTCTAAGCTATTGAAATCTGATTCAGAATCTTCCCACTTTAAATACATTTTGGTCTTCAATTTCTTCTGATATATTAATATGGTTGAGTTTTTGATTTTCTCTATCTTTCTTTATTGACTTTATTTTTCTTGCTTTCTCCTTTATTATGACTGAACGGAATTTTTAAACACTACATACTAACTTTCCCAGCTATACATTTTTCGCCTGTAAATTCTAAACTTTTATCATAGAAATACATGATAATAATCCAATTTCATACAAATTAAATTATTCAGATTTTAAACATCAATTTTTTGTGAAGGTACCATTTTTTTGATTTTCCTCTACAATCAGTATTAATAACTTTCCCTCTTATTCTATTAATGTCAATCTTTGAAATATCCTTCTAAGCTGTTTGTTTCTGTTAATATTTTCAGAACGTAATTCCTTCATAATTTCTATACTTTTTCTTTAAGAATTATGGGAGAAATCACTCAATTCTGACAAGCTTAAATCTTTTAAATGAAACTTTTTTTTTTTGACATCTCGAATGCTTAGAAATGTTTTTTGCTTTTCCTACCTTTACATTCAGTTTCTTAATGCTTTTAACATATCATTGGGATTAAATAATGTGCAAAGAATTTTAATCCACTCACAGATAAAGTTTTGGTAATTATAATTTTTTCAGAAAAAAAGCCTTTTTCCCTTCAAAGATTAGCATATAGCTTTTGTTTTCCAAACATTTTCTTAATTGTGCCAAACCACATCTATTTATAGAATCACTGGTATACAATGCGATTTCCTATTATTATTAGATTCAGTTTAAATTGAGATGACAATCAAAAAGTAATCAAAAATTCGTTTAGAAAGGTAAGATCTAGAAATTTCATCTATTGGGAATTGTTGATGAGATTCTAATAGAAGATATTTCTTTCTTTATTTTTCTAAAATTCTATTTTTCTGAAGTTGTATTTGATTAAAATTCTTTCAAACGTTTTCTTTTTGATACACCAATCAAATGACGTCTATTTCTTATCTGTTCCATTTTTTTCTTGCATTACTATTAAAATTCCTTGTGAGACTCAAAACATTTTACCAAATATTTATTTCTATACTTAGTCACTTAACCTAAAATTAGTAGAAAAATTAATCATTAGAGTTAATAATTTTTAAACTTAATTGAATACAATTTGATAAGACTTAGTATAAAATGAGCTGATAAACAAACACTGACATGCTGAAAAAATTATTTTCCTGTCTTTTTAAGATATCAAAATTTTTGTTTAATTCTTTAAACTTCAGGAATTTGAATAATTTATTTAAATGACTTAATATTGGATGTCATTAAATACAATTTCACATAATAATATTATTATATACTAATATTTTAATAATTTTTGTATTGAACACAATATTTTCAAAACTTTAAATAATTTGGTAATTTTATTAAATTAATTTTTCTGAATTTTTTCCAGAAAATTTACAAATTGATTCGTTAGAAGAACCCATTAATCATATGGAAATCGGTCGATATTTTGAATCGTTTCATGGCAGTTATTATATGCCCAATGAGCAGAAGCTATTGGAATATCCTGATGACTCTGAAGTTCGAGAAAACCTCCTTTCACAATTTAAAGCCGGTGTTGCTTCATCAGTGATGAGGGAACATGTCTAATATTTTTATTTTATATATTTTTAGTTTTATTTTCTTTATTGTAAATAGTGATTTACAACAAAAGTTTTCTTTATCACCTTTGAAACTACTTTGATTTTATCTATCTGACAATGTTGAAGTTTCTTTGTAAAAGGGATATTATTACAAACATAATAAAATTTCCTGTAATTAATAATTTAAGGTTTTCTCTGTTATTTTCTATTACACAACATAAAAAATATTTATAGAATTGTAAAAATCTTTCATCTGTTGTGATTTATTCGTATTGAAATATTCAGTACATGAAAATATTACAAATTCTTTGTAATTTAACTTTTCCATCTTCGTGATATTCAAATGTAAATTTAACAAAAAACGCACATTTCAATATCACATTTAATATAATTTTTTTACAAAACTATTTACACGCATGTAAATTTAACAAAAAAAAAAAAAAAAAAAAAAA